>OY804600.1:29381871-29531343 GCA_963680895.1 Fragum sueziense | reverse complement strand
ATTAATTTTGCTTGGCTTTATGAGGTGTTATGTCTTTTCTAACATTCCTTTGTTTGTTTGTTGATTACACTTGAGTTCATGTGCAGTATCTTTGCCTTTATCATCAGGATGAGGCTTGAATAGAGACTCAGAAATGCCTTCCTCATATGGGCATATCAGGGACATGGAAAGGGTTTTAGAAAATAGAATGCAGTACAATAGTACCGACCGAAAATGACAGTGACGTAGGCTAATGTTTACTACTTGACAACCAATCAACTCTGTTTGTATTTGTAACGGTGCAAATCAGACGAATTGATTGGTTTTGCAGCAGTAAACATCAGCCTACGTCACTGTCATTTTCGGCTGGGACTATTGTACTAGGGTGAGTATGTGTGCATGATGAATAAAACCAACAAACTCTTATACCAGTATGTAATTTAACAAACAGCAAAATTTGGTTCCAGTTTAAAGATGCTATTGACAACAAAATAGATGCTGATGAGTGAAATATTTGTAAATATGAAGAAAAATTGCAGCA
Organism: Fragum sueziense; assembly: GCA_963680895.1. Taxonomy (NCBI): domain Eukaryota; kingdom Metazoa; phylum Mollusca; class Bivalvia; order Cardiida; family Cardiidae; genus Fragum; species Fragum sueziense. The sequence goes on along the minus strand of OY804600.1, from coordinate 29,530,823 downwards.
AAAGGTAAAAATGCTGATTATCAGCATTTTCTTCTTGTGCCTCAACATTTTATCAAGCTTTTCCTATCATGGACAAAACCACAAGTCTTCTTTGAGAAACGCTTGACTTATTTGAAGCTAAAATATATCTAAGGCAATTTCACAAAAGTCTTCTTGTTGATTGTACGAAAGTTCCCTATAATTTGTAAATTGGGTTTATTATTCACAACCCCTAAAATGTAAATGTTTACAGCAATTTTATTCAATACTTTATTGCTTAAAAATCTTACTCAAGAGAATTGTCTAAGATTGTTTGAAACTAATGCCATTCTGTAAGTGAATTTCACACAACTCATAATTTCTAAACACTTTCAAAAATTTAAAAGTAATTGCAAAGCACTTGTGTTTGCATTTGGACCTAATTCCCACTCAACAAATAATTTCGATACAATGCTGTTTATGAAATCTCTTGAATCACTCTGAATCATGTCCAAAAAATCTTTTAGTAAGATCTTGAAGTCTGATATTATAGCACTAAATTAAGCTGTGTTGTATTTTCTTCTTTTTCTCAATGTTTGCTATAACATAATATTATAAAGGCTATGTTTTTAAGTTATGTTTGTCATTTGTAACATCTATTAAATTGATAAATTTGTAATTTGGAAAGGGTTAACGCTATCCTAAATGTTAGGGTTATGTTTTGATGTCCTCCATAGTAAATGCTTAGGAAACCTTGAAACAAAAGAAGAAAATGCTGACAACCAGCTGTACTATATTTTGTCCAAATTTTAAAATCAATAATATCCATTTTGTCCTCGGAAGCAGTTTTCAGTGAAGATGTTAGCCGTTTAGGAACGGGTTAATTTAAGAAAGAGTCAAATCTTCCATCCAACCCTCCTAATAGAAAAAATGTCTTCTAGGATGTCAAGCAAGCTTTGATTAATGCTTTTAATCCTTTTAAAGGAATGAATAAATCATACAGACTTAGTGTCTAATATATTTTGCAACTGACTTTATGATTTCTTGGGAGATGTCTTTGAATCAGCTAAACCCTGTTAAACCCTTTCCAAACAATCTTTGGTGTTAACTTTGGTGTTAATAGAATGACTTTAATGAGCACTGATGCACAGAAGCTAAAAGTTTTAAATCAGCATTTCTTTCTTTTTTCTACAGTATATTTCATTTGGATACAGTGAAATATAGGACAAAACGTTTTCCAGAGCTATCTACAAGAGGAGTGGACAAAATATTCCAATTCAACTATTTTTTACTGCATGTACTGATTTGAAATGTTTAAAAAACAAGAGGGCCATTGGCCCTGAAGCGCTCACCTGATATAATAACTTTTTTTGTAAACCAATTTTCAGGTTGATTGGACAAAGAATGTGACCTCTAGGGTGCACACAAGGTTTATCTAAGATTTGACCTCGTGACCTAGAATTGATCAAGACAATCATTCTGATCAATTTTCAGGTTGATTGGGCAAAAAATGTGGCCTCTAGAGTGCACACAAGGTTTTACAAAGATTTTGCCTCATGACCTAGTTTATGACCCCAGATGACCCAATTTCAATCTTGTCTGAAAATTGATCAAGACAATCATTCTGATCAATTTTCAGGGTGATTGGGTAAAAAATGTGGCCTCTAGAGTGCACACAAGGTTTTTCTAAGATTTGACCCCGTGACCTAGTTTTTGAGTCCAGATGACCCAATTTCAAACTTGTCCGAGATTTCACCAAGACAATCATTCTGATCAATTTTCAGGTTGATTGGGCAAAAAATGTGGCCTCTAGAGTGCACACAAGGTTTTTCTAAGATTTGACCCCATGACCTAGTTTTTGACCCCGTATGACCCAATTTCAAAATTGTGCGAGATTTTATCAAGCCAATCATTCTGAGCAATTTTTAGGTTGATTGGGCAAAAAATGTGGCCTCTAGAGTGCACACAAGGTTTTTCTAAGATTTGACCCTGTGACCTAGTTTTAGACCCCAGATAACCCTATATCAAACTTGTGCGAGATTTTATCAAGTCAATCATTCTGAGCAATTTTCAGGTTGATTGGGCAAAAAATGTGGCCTCTAGAGTGCACACAAGGTTTTTCTAAGATTTGACCCCGTGACCTAGTTTTTGACCCCAGATGACCCAATTTCAAACTTGTCCGAGCTTTCATCAAGACAATCATTCTGAGCAAATTTCAGGTTGATTGGGCAAAAGATGGGGCCTCTAGAGTGCACACAAGGTTTTTCTAAGATTTGACCCCGTGACCTAGTTTTTGACCCCAGATGACCCAATTTCGAACTTGTCCGAGATTTTATCCAGACAATAATTCTGATCAATTTTCAGGTTGATTGGGCAAAAAATGTGGCCTCTAGAGTGCACACAAGGTTTTTCTAAGATTTGACCCCATGACCTAGTTTTTGACCCCAGATGACCCAATTTCAAACTTGTACAAGATTTTACCATAACAATCATTCTGAGCAAATTTCAGGTTGATTGGGCAAAAAATGTGACCTCTATAGTGCACACAAGGTTTTTCTAAGATTTGACCCAGTGACCTAGTTTTTGACCCAAGATGACCCAATTTCGAACTTGTCCGAGATTTTATCAAGACAATTATTCCGAGCAAATTTTAAGTTGATGGGGCAAAAAATGTGGCCTCTAGAGTGCACACAAGGTTTTTCTAAGATTTGACCCCGTGACCTAGTTTTTGACCCCAGATGACCCAATTTCGAACTTGTCCGAGATTTTATCAAGACAATCATTCTGAGCAAATTTCAGGTTGATTGGGCAAAAAATGTGACCTCTATAGTGCACACAAGGTTTTTCTAAGATTTGACCCCGTGACCTAGTTTTTGACCCCAGATGACCCAATTTCAAACTTGTCCGAGAATTTATCAAGACAATCATTCTGAGCAAATTTCAGGTTGATTGGGCAAAAAATGTGGCCTCTAGAGTGCACACAAGGTTTTTCTAAGATTTGACCCCGTGACCTAGTTTTTGACCCCAGATGACCCAATTTCGAACTTGTCCGAGATTTCATCAATACAATCATTCTGAGCAAATTTCAGGTTGATTGGGCAAAAAATGTGGCCTCTAGAGTGCACACAAGGCAAAGTTTGACGGACGACGGACGACGGACGACGGACGACGGACGACGGACACCGGACGCCGGACGCCGGACGCCGGACACAGCGGTATCACAATAGCTCACCATGAGCACATTCGTGCTCAGGTGAGCTAAAAAGATACAATTCTATATTGTTAGTATATTCCACAATAATGGAGTTGATCTGACATAATAAATCTATTTCCAATGTCCTTTTGACATCCCTATAAAGAAAGCTTTGGGAAAGGCTGTGGAACGTTCATAAACAACACTTTCTCCTTTAACCTCAAACTTTTCTAAACCATATGAAATTTTTGGCTTTTCATTAATTCTATTTTGTCATGGCAGACTCTAATTACTAACAATTACACCAGTCAAACATTTCGATGACAGGGAAAGGGTCTAGAATATTGTTGTCTGGTAAAGGGATGATGTATTATTGAACCACTTCAATATTCACTGCTGCTGAGAAAGCAAATAAATATTTTTTTAAGTCTTCTGCAAATACAAATGTAATGTCACAAGAGAATTGGTCTGACAAAAGGCTTAAAATTTATGCTTGTATCTTGCCTTTTCATCTTTCTTAACCCTAGTCCTACTGACTTTAAATTTTGTTTCAAAGAATTTCGAATTACAATAAATTATTAATCTAAAGTTTTTGCCACATTAATGGAGTAGAAAGCAGAAAGTGTAGGCTAAAATCAGACTGCATGCCTATGCAGGCTGATCTTGGTCTATACTGGATGACAAAGCTCTGGTCATAACAGGAATATGACACAAACAGCATAAGATTTGGATTAATTTGTTTTCTAATAAATTCAAGAACTAAGATCAAGAACATGCATCATTCCAGTATCATAAACACTATTTCCTGCAAAACGCATTGGCAATAGATAAACAAAGTACATTGTACCTTTTATTCTATTCTGGTAATTACAATTCAAGGCTTAATGATGAGAAAATAAATTGTTTTTTTTTTAAATGTTCCCAAACAAGACATTACATGTCTTAAGAAAATATTAAGACGAAAGAAAATGCAGCTAATAGAACTTTTCTCCTTTTGGCTCAATACTTTCTGCACTATACCATGCAAAAATCCTGTCTTTCTCACTTTGTCTCCATGAATCTTCTTTCAAATTGGACCAGCCTATAATTTTGTTGTTTGGGAAATGGTTACAAAGTGCAATCATTATCCACTCCAATCTTCTAGCCTTGCAGAGAGGCAGTGGGAACTTGTCATGTGCTTTGGCTCCAGAGATCTAGATAGCCTTGAGAGAGTATGATTATGATGCCTTTTTTAACCCTTTCCCAAACAAGACCTGGTTTTGACGTCCCTACTAGATAAGGCTTGGGAAATATTGAGGCAAAAGAAGAAAATGCTGATAATCAGCATTTTCTCCTTTTGCCCCAATATTTTCCTAGCTATATTGTACACAAATCCTTTATTATTCAATGTCCATTTTGCCATCTGCTGCAACTTTCAAATTATATCACCCTAAATTTTTCTCGTTTGGGAAAGGGTTAAAGGTATTCCATCCATCATTGGATACCAAACACTTTGTGCAACTTTGGGCGTCAGCCATGGCAACATAAATTGACAATGACAATTTCCGATGCCACGGGTGACGGCTGAAGCTGCACAAAGTGTTTGTATCTAGTGGTGGATGGAATACTGAGTCTGTAAATAATATTAAAATATCACTCATTACCAATTAACCATTTCTCATAATTATGTAGCCCACAAACTATTGACGGAAAATGACAAAATGCTGGTCTTTCAGCATTTCCTTCTTTTGTCTAAACATTTTCATAAGCCTTTAATCTTCAGTGGTAGATCCAGATTGGGTTCAGGGGAGTTAAAACGAACCAACCTCTGTGGACTGATTATTTCATTTTCATGCAGAATTTCAGTGGAAATTGTGTGAATTACTAGGAAAATGATTATTTCATTTTCATGATAAATTCAGTGAAAATTGTGTGAATAACTAGGAAACACCCCCCCCCCCTTTCATAACTATGTTCGAACCCCGTTTTCAGAAATCCCGAATCCATCACAGCTCTTAGGTGCGTCAAAAGACATCACTGTTTGGTAAGGCAGTGGCGGATCCACAGGGCATTCAGGGGTTAGAACGCCCCTCTGAAGCCTAATTATTTCCAGAGCTCCAGATAGGATGCGTATTTGCGTAAAATACGCATTGATTTGGTCTGAATACACATTAACTTTTATAAAAATGCGTACAAATATGCATTCAAAATAATGAAAACGCATTTGATAATTGAAAGTTAGCGTATGAAGATCGGAAAATGTCGAGAAAAAACATACACTAGGAAATTCCAACAATTAACAGAAACATTTTGTCTGTAAAAAATAGGTTACGGCAGTCAGCTATCCAATATTTATTACGACTTTAATCAGCCAATCACAGTCTTGAATAATTGGGGAATACCAATTACGTCACCACTGTGACCAGCCGAGCGACAATCGGCTATTCTGTAGATCTACCGAATGATGCCGAGTGTTGTATTTGTTTGAATTTCAATCAATCGGTTATCTCCGTGAAAGCAAATCGTTACCCGATTTAACAGACCATTGCGTCAATCCGTAAATCGTAAATGACAACTCGGAGGTGTTTGTTTTCTTTTCAAACCGGCAAACGAGTAAATCCACTGCTGAGCAGATCGTAACTTTAGGCGATTTTTGCCAATATTCTTTCTGAAGTGGCCCTACAGGCAAAGGTAGCACACGATGGTAATCTTGTTCAGAAAAAAAAACCTCGATGGTCAGAAACATATCGCGGTTACATGGCATCGAACCCGAAAATGAAAGTGGGTCGTTCCGGTCGGGTGTTCCTGTTTATTTTAGTCCTTTCCCGAACAAGAACGTAAATACGCCCTGCCTCAAAAAATTATCTGGAAATACGCATTGGAAAAAATTCTGAGGGGTAAATACCCCTTGCCTCAAAAAATTATCTGGAGCTCTGTATTTCATTTTCATGCAGGTATTCTGTCAAAATTGTAAAATAATAGAAAAACGATCCCCCCTAGTTGTATATTAAATATTGAACTCCCTTTACAGAAATCCTGGATCCTTCACTGTAAAGGGTTAACTCAGTGAACTCATTACCAGATGACACAAAATTAGACTATCCCTATTTGAAAGCAGCAGCAGATGACAATTTAAAGAGAATGAATCAGGTTTAACATTAATACTATACAAAGGGGATGCTGTCATCAAAAACATTGGTTTTGGTGTAAAAATGTTGATACAAGTGTCATGCTATTTTAAAGCAAGCTTCTTATATTTCTTGTACACAATTTATCCCAATAGGAAGCTAACAAATTAAATGCCCATCCAGCGGCGGATCCAGGATTTCTGGGGGGGGGGGGGTGTTTCGCTTTACACAATTTTGACTGAGTTTCTGCATGAAAATGAAATAATTCTAAGGCTTCAGAGGGGGGTTCATTCGAACCCACCAACCCCCCTGGATCCGCCACTGCCATCACCCTTTTCTAAAACAATGCAAATTGCCTTGTATTAACATCAATATTAAAGAAATCTTTGATAATGAACATTCTAAACCCTAGAAGTTTCCCCCTTAATTATTGCTTTCTCCAAAATCATAAAGTATGTGTAAAGTTTGCATCTACAACACTAAAGAATTTGAAGCAATAAGGAAATCTATTCTAGGGATACATTCAAAATCAGGTCTTCTTTTGGGATAGTGTTAAGCAGGCCTTTTAAGAACAGGGGGCTAGGAAGGCTTAGCCCCCCCCCCCCCCCCAAAGTTGGCCTAAAATGCTGAATTTTAGTAGTGGCGGATCCAGAGGGGGTTCAGGGGGTTCAAACGAACCCCCCTCCGAAGCCTAATTATTTCATTTTCATGCAGAAATTCTTCAAAATTGGATAATAGAAGGGAAACGAACCCCCCCTAATTGTAAATTCGAACCCCCCTTTCAGAAATCCTGGATCCGCCACTGTTTTAGGGAAAATAGCCCCCCCCCTTGCCAATAATCAGACACTGGGGCTATAGCCCCTACAATATGAAATTGCTTCCTAAAGACCTGTTAAGAAATACATCTATTTTTGAAGGATAAACTAAAAGAGTAGTTTCACTTCAAGTAATAATCTTGATCAGATTTAACTTCATTCAGTAAAATCTCACTTTAAACCAATCCAGAGTTTTCTTGTCTGGTAATGGGTTAGGATTTTACACAAAAAGTTACATGACAGACTTACAGTACTTACAAATTAAACTATTGCTTGTTAAAACATTCTCTTCTATTCCTGCAATATTTTCTTTCATGATTACTTAGATAAAACAAAAACAAAAGTTTTGAAGAAATGGTCTATCAGTATTATCAGGTTATATAGGCTATCTAATTTATGCTCAATCATCAGGTATAGATCTATTTCTATATCTTTTTGCACAGAATATTAGATATACCGCGCAATGACTCCTTTTGACTCCCCGCAAATCAAAGGCTTTGGAAAACATTGTGGAAAATGAAGAGATTGCTTGTCACAGGCAATTCCTTCATTTGTCACAATGTTTTCTACTTAGAAAACAAAAAAATGTAAAATTTCGTTCGGTGGAAATTTGGTCGTCTGCTATATATCTTTGAATTTGGGACAATGTATATTTTTCCTGTTTGGTAATGGGTTAAAATACATTATTTGGATTGTCTTATTTTCGCATAAGTCCTCAAATTACTTGTTATTAAAAATTGAAATGTCAACATCTATTATCAATGACAGCGTCTGTAATAGCAATTAATTAAACAACAGAAGATGGAAACAGCATTTGCTCACCAATCAATAACTCACCTGTTATTGTTTGGAACTCCATCTTTATCCATGGTTCGTTCCAAAACATGTCATTTGATTATTTGTCATATTTTTCCTCGAATAAATCCACAGGAAATCAACAAAATTCACAGAAATTCCACTTTTCTGTCACTATCATTTAGCAGACGAACTTTCTGCAAGGTGCGATGTGTCTTACATAATATTGTCCAATGAAATCGCGTATAACATTAACGACCTTGCGTCAGCCAATGAAACAATAGAACTGTCAATTAATATACTTTCGCGCGTGCAATCTAAAAATAGTTTGCAACGTTTGCAGCGCCACCTATAGGCGCTTTTTGATAACACGTGTGTCTCCCGTTCCTTTTCCGTTGAGCAGGTAATGGCTGCGCCCATGAAATTGAACTGTTCTCCCGAGTTTTTGGCAAAATATTGTGTTTTTAACGTCCCTTTCATCAATACCTTCATCTTTTTGATCACAGATATCCCCGTGAATTTGTCTTCGACATCTGCTCGGCTTAGTGTCTTTTAGTTTAGATTCTCCTCATTTTCATGTCGATTTTCTATAGAAATTAGGATTTCACAATTTCCATTATGATTTGGTCCATTTCCATCACAGTTGATGGGTCCGCAGATAAGGGGAATTAAATATTAGATTACCGATTGTCTGGTAGATTTACAATTGTTTATTGTTTTGACATGTCCCGGCAAATTTTCGTCCTTTTCCACACATTTCTGTTTGCACAAATGCAGTCATTTCATGAAGAAAATGGACACTTAAACTTTCGTTACTCAGAACCGTTATGTTAGATGTCAATCCAGGGGTCTCGAGTTCGAACCCCGGCTCGGCCAGTATCCATTCTGACATTTGACAAAAGTCATCTGTCTCTCACCAATGCACGGCCACCAATCCCTCTCATTCATTGCAAAATGCTATGAGCGGAATCTCAGAAGAGGGACTTCCGGCTATGAAGAAACGGGACCCATTTTGAGTAAGTAAACACACGTTGTTACTTTAAATCGATTATTTTGCTAGTTATGGGTTGAATATCAAAAATCGCGGAATGCTATTCGATGGGGTAATGAATGGTGTGTTATATTGCCAAAGCCCTTTGTTCTAGCTTACAGAGTAAACTTGCAATTACTTTCGAAGTGAGTGCACACACTTATGTTTACAGACCAAACGACACATAAACGACTCCTACGGCGCTATCATATGTATTTTGCGAATGAGACATGTTCAGTTTACTATTTTATGGTCTCTTTTAGAATTCCGCACGTACGATTTTGAAAACCTTTGTTTATTTATGAGAAAAACAAGTATGCAATGAAGAAGAGCAGTAAGCTATGAAGAAGCGAGAGTAGCTATGAATAAGAGGGGGCAATCTATGAAGAAGCGCGGACTTCATAATTCTTTCTTGGCAATCACATATACTGAATGGTTTTGCATTTAGGAAGAATTGAAGACAGAAATTCCAATAATTTTTACAAATTTCCATTTGAAAAATCAAATTCTAGACGATAGAACGATATTCATTGTTATGCAGCTTAAACGTGTATTCAATGCCGACGGGTAACTTACAGGCGCGTAGGACTGGAAACATTTTTAATGGGGGGAGGGGGGGCCAACGTCCCTGTTCTGGCTATTGTCGGAATTTTGGAGGAACTGAATTGGATTTCCCCAAAAAATTTCAGTGCAAAATAATGACAATTCAGCATTTTGGCCAGACCTTTTTGGGGGGTGGGGGTCTTAGCCCCTCCATGCCCCCACTTGTTACTACGGGCCTGACTTATCATCACGTGGAAATGCATTTTTAGAAAATACATAAGAATTGTTACTAAAAATAGTAACAAATAGACATTATCAAAACGAGGCTCCCAAAACATGCGGAGAAAACAATGACGTCGCACGTGCATTCAATCAATATACAGCGATAAAGCGCACGTGCATTCAATATACAGTAATAAAGCGAAGTTTTAAGTGGAACAAAAATAATAACATTGAATGAATTCGTTAATAGCCGGTAAGATGGTTATTTTGTTGGATTTACGGTCAACCGTTCCCCGTTTAAAAATTTCGACTTTTGCCTCTAAGGACGACTTCCGGATGCTATCGTGTGTGTGTTGGGGGGGATCTTAGAGGAAATAACCTAATTCTGACCAACTTTCAGATTGATCGGACAAAAATGTGGCCTCTAGAGTGCATACAAGAAAAAAAATAACCGACGGACGCATGACGGACACAACGCAATGACAAAAGCTCGACTGGCCGCTAAAAACATGTAAATAAGACCTGTTTTCATTCAAAATACATACAATGTATCTTGCGTAGGCTTAAAATTATTAAAATGTTAGGGTTCTTATACGGTTTGCCAAGTTTTGCCTAAATAGTTTACAATGACATTGGCGTCCGAATGTACAGGCCTATGTTATTTACAAAATTATATCATCATTCCAAATATAACCACATTGTATACTGAAAAGTCTTGAAGTAGGCTAATTTGGAAATTAGATTGATCTTACAAAATAGTATTAACAATAAATTCGTATCACTTTCCGAGCGAAAATTATAGCGAAAAGGCAAAATTAAGTCAAAACCAGACGCTTAGAAATCCGAGCTCTTATTCATAGCGTATTATATCTTCTTCATATCTAGTCCCCTTTATTCATAGCTGATCTCTCTTCTTCATAGCGTATTACTTTTTTAGCTTTTTCTCTCTATCAGAAAATCAGTCATTGAATTTTAATGGATATGTATATAAGATAAAGCATTCGAATATTATGGGACCTGTATAGAAGGGAATTATAGTAGTATTTAAACCATAATTTTTCGATCAATTTTTACATGTCTTCAAAACACAGCACTGTGATCGCATGACAAAGCAGTTTGAAGCAAACACGGTGAGACCATGCCGAGGAGACATACTCCAAAAGAAGTTTAAATATACTCACCATCGAATAGCATTCCCCGATTTTTGAGAATCAGCCAAAAACTGGCAAAATCGCCGATTTAAAGTAACAACGTGTGTTTACATTCACAAAATGGGTCCCGTTTCTTCATAGCCGGAAGTCCCTCTTCTGAGATTTCGCTCATAGCATTTTGCAATGAATGAGAGGGATTGGTGGCCGTGCAATGGGTGTGAATCATCTATGTGAGAGAGCAGCTGGAGGCTCGGTTTGGATATTGTGGTTGTACTGGTGCGAGAAATACCAGGAACCCACGGTTAGGTGCTCCAGCCGCCGCGATATGACCCTGGTAGTTGAAAAACCCCAATAAACTCAAACTCAAACGTTATGTTAGAGTAAAGAGGGGTAATTTCGACACCTTAAGACGAAATGAGCAAAAAAAAGTTGTGGCAAAATATTCCGGAGAATAAACATTTATCAAAACGGAAGTTGGCTTGATTTTTTTCATTTGCAAAAAACGCCGCCCGAATACGATATTGTCGTTGTCGTCTTTTTTCCCATTAAATCATGGGACCCATCGTAGTATAAATTCGACACCTTGCGGGTAAATTGGACACCCCAAGAATTTGTGTACGAAAATAATCAGAAAACGATGTAAATATCTCTTATAAACTACAAATCATGTGAATATATTGATTATGACGATGCACTTGATTTTTCTTCATTGAGATTTTCATTCTCAACCACGATTCGGAAACAGATCAATTTGCGAAATGTGATTTTTTTTAAATGTTCATCCGTGCGGTCATTCCTAAACCACAAATATTCCCTTAAAGCACCTACGTAATATTCCTTCTTCATTTAAAACACTGCGGTCGCCAAACAACAATGTTTTGTTTAGGAAGTTAATTGTCTCCTCGAATGAAATGTAAAAGTAATACCTTGTCGCTGAAATATTCCAATTAATGGTTCAATTAATCCATGACCAAATTAATCTTAACGTAACATGCGCAGCCCGAAATTTCAACAACTGTTCCCTTTTAAGTACTGTATGGGAATGAGTCTATTTCTATTTTCGGAAACTGTTCAATAACAGGTGTTCCACGCGTGGCTGCACGACTTTGTTTGATGTTTTAAACTCTCCCTCAGACGGTTAGTGTTATGACGATTGTATGACGTCATTTTGTACCGACAAAGGAATGAGAAATCAGCACGTGAATATCCCTGTCAATCAAGCATATAAATGATCGAATGGGTGGAGACTGACAAACTGTTCCGACCAATCAATTAAACACAGTTTGCTCAGTAGATTTACAAGGCGGTGCCACTTGAATTAAAAGAACCGCATTCGGGTGTTTTGATAGTCGCTAAATAAGGAATTTGTGCACCTTCAAACAAAGGTCAAATTTTTAAGTGATATTTAATTTTCATGAGTTGGATTGTTAACTTTTGTGGTGGAATTAATAAGGATGTTTCTTACAAAGTAAGACTCGCTTTATTTAATATATTCATCTACTACAGTCGAGAACTTTGACTGACCTCAGAATATGAATCTTATGGAAAAGTTTACCGCGTGAAACGTTTCAGATGCAAATTGATAAGGGATTTGTTAATAATACGTATATTTAGATCAAAATTGTTTGTTGGTTGATGAAAAAGGCATCAACGCCATTTCTACTGTTCAAAATAAGCGCAACAACCAAACTGTTGTCTGTTTCTGTCGATGTAGGAACATTCAAATTCAAACAATCACGTTTTACGGCATGTCGAATTTATACGCTCTTGAAATATTTTGTCGTATAAATTCGACACCCTTTCTCAAGTTGAAAATAAAACGGAGAGATGCTTTTTATCAAATGATTTATGAAAATATATACATTTCCGGCATAGTATTGAAACATTTATCATATAAAAATGATTTTCATAATTTTTCATATGTCTTTGTTTAGATCCACTTTCTTGTAACGATAATCTGTAACGGTCATTTTTGCTCATCAGAAAATTCAACGACCTTTTTCTTCCGTGATTTTTTCGGGTAAAGGGTGGCTGTTTGGAGGACATGAAATATTTTTATACGTCAGTTATTGCCCCGACATAAGGTTTTCAATATTAGAATGCTATTATCACGATTTTTGTGTCATGTATTGTAAAAATTATAAAAGGGTGTCGAATTTTGACGACTGTCGAATTTACCCGACTTTACTCTACTTTTTGCTTTTTTTTCCAAATTTACCTTTGCCTGATAGGACAGGGCGGAGCCCTGATCGCTCAGTAATGACATAGTCTTTCAATCCAGGGGTCGTGAGTTAGAACCCAGCTTGGCCAGTATCCATTCTTACATTTGAAAAGTCATCATATGTCCTCTCACCAATGGAGTGAATTATCTCTATGTAGGAATTTTCTTTTCATATTTTTGGAAAAATGACCCTTTTTTGCATTGAAACGGGTCTGTTTTCGGACCTGTGTCAGGGTTCCCAAAAAGGGGGTTTTGCACCCCCAAAATTGAATCTTGCACCCCCAATTTTTTCAGGCAGCCTTCTATGTCTCATATGTCGGCACAATTCTTTCAGCCAATCAAAAACGTCGTCAGCGGACCTGCACTCATTCGGTGGAGGTGAAAGCCTCGGTCTTTTTCGTTGAAGCATAACCAACTTTCAGCATTAATATCTCGACGACTACGCCTGATTATTAAAAATGCGTTGGTAGTTAGAAAGTTTAAATCACATTCTTTAAAGAAAGAGTTTTGTTTATGAATTTTAACGATGGATTTTTGAAATAATCTGCCTCAAAGTTGGTATCCCGTAACGATAAAGACCGAGGTTGTACCCTCTATGAAAAAATGAAAGTGAGGCTATGACGTCATCCCGACTGATTCTATAGAGGGGTGCAAGTATGCTGTAAAATGACTGTTTTCACCCCCAGATTTAAAAGTCTGTGGGAACCGTGTGTGTAAAGGAGAAAAAACACTGCAATATAGTTACAAAAATTATTTGTCTTTGCCCCCAATTATCTGTTTCTCTGTCATGGTTTACTTTGTCAACCTGTTCCAATGTCAAGTCTTGTAATTTTCTGACTAGCTGTTCACCTCATATTTTTCAGATTAGTTAATACAAAATGCAGATTTTTGTGAAAACCTTGACCGGTAAAACCATCACGCTTGAGGTGGAAGCCTCCGACTCCATTGAGAATGTCAAGGCTAAGATTCAGGACAAAGAAGGTAACATTGGCTTTAACCCTTTCCCAAACAAGACCTGGATTTGACGTTCATAAAGAAAAAGTTTGGGAAAACATAGAAACAAAAGAAGAAACTGCTGAAGACCAGCAGTTTCTCCTTTTGTCTCAATATTTTCTGGACTATTTTATAAGCAATACCAATTTTTATTGATATCCATTTTTTCGTCTGCTGCAGACTTTGAATTTGACCACCCTAAGATTTTTTCGTTTTGGAAAGGGTTAAATTACTTAGTAATAGGGACATATGGCTGTCTAAACAACACAGTGACGGTTTTTTGATGCCCTGCAAGATGATGGTTGTTGAAAACATTGTGGGAAAAGAAAGAATTGCTTGTGACAAGAAATTTCTTCATTATGCACAATGTTTTATAACCCAAAATGCTAAGATATACACAGAATTTCACCAACACAAATTGTCGTCTACAACAACTTTCAAATTGGAACAGTCCAAAATTTTGCTGTCTTGTAATTGGTTAATTTAACCCTTTCCCAAACAAGACCTGGTTTTGACTTCCCTAATAGAAAAGGTTTGGGAAAACATTGAAACAAAAGAAGAAACTGCTGATAACCAGCAGTTTCTCCTTTTGTCTCAATATTTTCTCTGCCATATTTTATACAAATCCTATCTTAAATAACATCCATTTTGTCATTTGTGGCAGTTTTTGAATTGGATCACCCTAAAATTTTGTTGTTTGGGAAAGGGTTAATTATCATTACTCGCATGCTCAAAGAACTATCACCGGGACTATTTCAATATCTTCATAAAAGAACAATGAAAAAACAGTATCAAGACACTCAGTATCTAACACAGACTTGCTATGTAAAGGTACAGCATAAATTTCGGTGTTTAAGTAATTAGTTTTAGAAAAAAACACAGTTGATTTATTTGACAATTAACTTCTTGCTAGACATGAAGGATGATCTATATGGAATATTACAGGAATCCCCCCAGACCAACAGAGGTTGATCTTTGCTGGTAAACAGCTGGAGGATGGCAGAACCTTGTCTGACTACAACATCCAGAAGGGTAAGTAGTGCACCTAAGAACTGCCAACATTATAGATGTAATCAGAAATCTGAACAAAGGTCCCTTAACATTACCGCTTCCCAAATGGCAAAATTTTAGTAGCGATCCGCTTCAAAAACTGTCACAAAAGACAGAATGGATGTTATAAAAGATAGGATTTGTGTAGAATATGGCACAGAGACAAAAGGTGAAACTGCTGGTTATCAAGTTTCTTCTTTTGTTTCAATGTTTTCCCAAGCCTTTTCTATTAGTGACATCAAAATCAGGTCTTTTCTGGGAGATGGTTAACCCATTCCCACAAATGAAGCCTTTCGACACCCCAAGAGAAAAAGGCTTAGGAAAAGATTGTTTATTTCCCATATTTTCAACCCAGAAAGGCTAAAGAAAAACGTAAAATTTCATTCACTTGAAATTGTTGTCTGCAACATCTTTGAATTTAAAACCACCTATAGTTTTGCCATCTGGTAATGGACCATGCTTACAGTTTAGCCTCTGCCCAAATGCAGGCTGATCAGTGCTCTTTCAAAATTCAAAAATTATGTAGGTAAGAAACATGAAACTATGTACGGGGATAGATGTCATTATGGAGAAGTGCAATGGACAAGAACCGTTTCTCTGCCAATCATATTTTTGGAGTTATTGCCCTTTGTTGATTTTCATACTTGATAAAATATCATTAGGCTGCTTCAATTGTTAAAGGTAGGCCCTTGCATTAGGGGGCTTATGTTTCACAAATATCTCCTGTTCTTACTAGAGTAGATATTTGAATTATTTCACAAATTTCCATTTCAGAGTCTACTCTCCATTTGGTCCTGCGTCTACGTGGTGGAATCATTGAGCCCAGTTTGAGAATTTTGGCCTCCAAATACAACTGTGACAAGGTGATTTGCAGAAAGTAAGTTAGTTTGTACTCCAGCCAAGAGCTTAATCCTTTCATAAATGACAAAAATTTAGACTGTTCCTTTTTAAAAGCTGCTGTAGAAGACAAAATTAATGTTAACAAGAGCTGTCACTGTAAGATGACAATCCCCCCGACACCGCTTTGATTTTAAATTATGGCCAATCTATGTTCAAGGTCAAGGTCATCTAGGGGTCAAGGTCACCAAAGTATGTGCCTACAGAAAGGTAATGTACCAAGGAATGTTGTGGTAAAGTATGAAGCGAATATGTTAAGTAATAATTTAAGTATTGGCCAATGTTAAAGTTTTTGGATGGAATGACGGACAGACAGACGGACGGACGGACAAGTCAAATTTATGATGCCTCCCTATCGGGGGCATAATAAAAAAGGAAAGTATTTGTGTACAATATAGCTCAGAAAATATTGAGTCAAAAGAAGAAACTGCTGGTTATCAGCAGTTTCTTCTTTTGTCTCAATGTTTTCCAAAGCAATTTCTATAAGTGACTTCAAAACCAGGTCTTGTTGGGGAAAGGGTTGATCCTTTCCCAAACAAGACCTGGTTTTGATGTCCCTATTAGAAAAGGCCTCAGAAAACATTGAGGCAAAAGAACTGCTGATGATCAGCAATCTCTCTTTCTGCCTCGATATTTCCTTGGTCCTATTGTACACGAATCCTTTATCTATGCCCACTTTCTCATAGCTTCTAAATTGGGATAGTCTAAGTTATTGTTGTTTTGGAATCGGTTATTAAATTCTGTATTTCTTTCCTAAACAAAGACATTTCGACACACCTGATAGAAAAATTTTGAACAGATTGTGGCCTTAATGGGAATAGAGATTTTCTCCTTTTGCCTCAATATTTTCTATGCTGTATTATACTAATCATTCTAGTATCACTTTGTCATCTACAGTAGCTTTCAAATTAGAACAATCTTATAGTTTGCTATGTGGGAAAGTGTTTAAACCCAATACCATAATTTTAGACTTGAGCAAATTCAATGATTTTAACTTGATGAAGAGCTCTGCGTCCAGTTCGAATCGATGGGTTCCGCCATTGTTTCCGTTTACAAACATTACGCTACCGGTGTAGATGGGATACAGTGAAGACAACTTAAAGTGAAGGAAGTATTAAATATTTTGGTCCTTTTTGGTAGAAAATATTGTGGGAAATAAAGAAATTGCTTGCTACAAGCAATTTCTTCATTTCACACAATGTTTTCCAAAGCCTTGAACAGGAAGCTATAACAGGAAGAGGGTCCAAAAAGGTTCATCTAGTTAAACTAATGGTTACCGTAGACCCATCTCTGCCAGGCGCCCGGCATCATGAGTGAGGAATCGGGAGGTACTGCGTATTAAGAAAGAGAGTGTCTCATAAGCCAAAACTGGCTGGCCCTTTCACATAGGGGTGACACTATAATAAACAAACAAACCTTTGTTTGGACGGGCTAATAAGTTGTCTCTGGTGTTTCAGATGCTATGCCCGTCTCCACCCAAGAGCTACAAACTGCAGAAAGAGGAAATGTGGCCACACCAACAACCTTAGACCCAAGAAGAAGCTGAAGTAGATCTATTGTTTTGTTGGTTCTGTTGAAATAAAATGATTTCAACGTAATATGTACTTGTCAGTTTAAACGGCCAAAAATGGGGTGGTCCAAATTGGAAGCTGCTGCAGCCTGCAGACAACAAAATTGCAAATTTAAGGAGAGGCTTTGTGTAGGAGATAGTACAGAAATTATTAAGGCAAAAGTAGAAATTGCTGATCATCAGCAATTTCTTCTTTAGCCTTGATGTTTTCTCAGGATCTTTCTATTAGAGACATCAACACCTTGGGAAAGGGATAAATTGGTTATCTGCTGGGGGCCTCTATTGTTAGTGATCCTGCAGCCAAGTTGGACAGAAAAGCCGATAATGGTGAATTTGTCATACAATCACTGATAAAAAAGGATCCCTTGTATATCAGATGTTGAGCTGCAGCCATTCAGCCGCGGCATTTATGCCCAAAGTTGAAAGATACATTGAATCCCAATCTGAATCGATTATCAGATGTTGATCAATTAAAACCTTTCCCCAAATAGTGATGTGTTAATCATTGCACTTTTAAACACTTTTAAAAGTTTCATCAAATTTTTGGAAAATATTGAAGAACGGGAAGAAAATGCTTAAAACCAGCGTTTTCTCCCTTTTCATCAATATTTTTGACCTATCACAGAGAATTTTGCATTAATTCATGTGGGCAAGCAACTGGAGGCTTGGTAAGGATGTAGCGGCAGTACTGGTATGAAAATGACTCGACTGACTCCATGGTAAGGTGCTCCAGTTGTCACGATATGACCATATCAGTTGAAAGCAGCATTGAATCTCAAAAGGGTACAAATTTATTCTGTTAACCGTGACATAATTTCGGACAGACAATAGAATTTCGTAAGTGATAAAAAAAATAATCTCAAGCTGTAGTAATCCAGTCTATTTTTAGAACAAAATTCAACACTATTAATCTGATATTTGGATTGATTTTTTGTCTGCAACAACTTTCAATCTTAAGTAGCCTGAAATGTTGTTGTTGGGGAAAGGGTTAAGCTTTTCGAAAACAATCCCTGGTTGCAAGATAAAGAAAATTGAAAGAAAAGAAAAAATGTCTTGTTAAAAATGATTTACATAAAGAAGTTTGTAAGTAAAGTAGGGCCTAGAATTCACTGGCAGAAACCTATGAAACAAAGTGACAGCACATTCCAACTATCGAGTGAACAGCTGACTTGAAACTGGATTATCAGCGGTTAAATCCTTTCCCAAACAGCAACTGGTTGTCAGCATTATGTTTTGCTTCAATTTCACAAACCTTTTCCATCAGGGATGTCAAACCCTGGTCTTGTTTGGGAATTGTAGATACAGACTGAACCAAAACTTTAATCCATTCCCGATTGTTCAAATTAGAAAGCTGCTGCAGACAACAAGAGTTGTCTGCGAATAATGTAGCTCATCTACACGAGGGCTTGTCGCAAAAAAAGGAGTCCAAGGTCACTAGGTCGAAGGTCATGGTCTCAAGGTCATGGCATGGGCTATCCATATGTGAAATATCAAGGCTTTTTCTATAAAAGTGCATGAGATATAGGCCCAGGGGTCTTGCTACCAATTTTTGTTTGGGGCCAGGGGCCAGTGAAATTGGGAAAAATAGCGACGTTTTTACCTAAATTGGGAAAAACTTAAACAAGTTTGTTTTCATACTGTCACTCAGTTTCAGCTGCAAATTAGACTGTAGTGATGTAAAATGCATTTGTACATACTCTTGTTTAAGAATCTACTCTAAAACTGTCTACAAAATGTTTGTAAATGAAGATGAGGTCTTAACATGGGGCATTCTGGGTCCTCATTGGGAATTTTCACCAGAGAATTGGGGGAAAAAAGATACTTTTTGCCATTGGCCCCAACGGCCCCAAATTTTGGCAAACGTGACCCCTGAGGCCAGTTTTAAGTTTTTGTAAAAGTAGGTCAAACTCACGATCACGGTCCCAAATGAAAGGTCTTGGCAGGGGGTATCCATGTGTGAAATATCGAGGCTCTATCAATAATTTTGCATGAGAAATAGGCCAGATTAGTTTTTTAAGAGTAGGTCAAACTCAAAGTCACTAGGTAAAAGGTCATGGTCCCAAATAAAAGGTCTTGTCAGGAAGTATCCATGTATGAAGTATCAAGGCTGCATCTCTAATAGCGCCTGAGATATAGACCAGGCCCCGGTTTCTCGAAAAAACTTAAGTACGTTCTCATGCTCAAATCTGAGCACCATGCTCAAATCGCACGAAATCCACGTGAACTTCAATCGAATACCCTTCAACGTTGGAGAGTATCCCTTTGAAGTTGAGCATGTTCTCATGAGAATGTACTTAAGTTTTTTCGAGAAACCGGGGCCAAGTTAAAATCTTTTGAAGACGCAACACTTGACACTAGGGCTGTATCATAAGCTCTACGGATATAAAGTCCTGGCTCGCTAAAAATGTTTCAAATGGGACATGGTCTTTATGCTAAAGGCCGTGGCCATAGCGCAATTGGTAGCGAATCTACTTCTCACTGGAGAGGTCCCAGGTTTGATCCCCGGCTGCAGCAAATATCCTTTCAGACAAAAATGTCACCCTCCTATGATTTGATATCGTTCAGCTGAAGGCTCGGTTACGGTGTTGTGGTAGTACTGGTATGAGTAACAACAGAAATTCATGGATATGTGCTCCAGTTGCCGCAATCAAAGGGGTCTGTAATTTGACTCCTAGCACCTAAAGAACCTTAATTGAGTAATTACTAGAAGGTGTCAAGGGTCAAATTACAGACCCCTATGGCCGCAATATGACCATAGCAGTTGAAAGCTTAATAAACCAAACTTTCTGCTCATCATCCGTAACCCTATGCTGAGCCCTGACAGCTCAGTAACATCTCGCTAATCAAAGGGTTGTGGGTTTGAACGCCGTCTCAGCCTATATCCTGTCTTGACATTTGACAATTTATTTGTCTCACAAATGTGAATCATCTAACCAAGAGAGCTGCTGGGGACGCGGACTGGATATTGTGTTAGTACTGTTGAGAGGAATGCACAGTTAGGTGCTCCAGCCATTGAATTTCTACAGTAGCAGTTATAACGAAATTACCGGTAAATAAAATCAAAACGCTGTATTGTGATCCAATACATGTGCTGAGTTTCAATATGATGGCATTGCGAAGACTTGAATCCAAACTTTATTGCCTTAACCCATTCCCAAATATTGACATCCCTCAAGACAATGGCTTTGTAAAGGGAAATGAAGAAATTGCTTTTGACGAGCAATTTCTTCATTTCACAATGATCTCTACCCAGAATTACCAATGAAACATTCCATGTTAAAGACTAATAATTGTTGTCTGCAACCCTTCTCAGTCGGAGTCTGTCAATACAGGGGCTGTGAGTTTGAACCCCGGCTCGGCCAACATCCATTCTGACATTTGACAAGTCATTTTTCACTCGCCAAAGGGCGTGCCTCATTTATGAGAGAAAGCAGCTGGAGGCTCGGTTTGGATATTGTACTGGTGAAAGAAATACTGTACCAGGAATCCATCCATGGTTAGGTGCTCTAGCCCCTGCGATATGACCATACTTGTAAGAGGCATAAAACAATCCATTAACCAATCAATCAACCATTTAGTTATCTGCAACAGTTTGAATAAGAGCAGTCATAGACAGGTTATGCTCCCCGTATAAGTGTTTGTCACAAAAAAAGTTATTATACATTAAGCCCTCTTTTCCCATGATGGATTTTTTGTACACACATTATTTATAGAAAATGGTCTAGAACATCTCATTTCTCACTTAAATTCAAATTTTCATTAAATAGGGCTTTATGTAGTTCACTGTGACCCAATTGACCAAACGCCAATCGATAGATTGCTCCGCCCAACGTAAAATCTAAGTCAAACAATGGGGGTTATTGGTATGTCAATTGTTTTGATTGTCTGTCGATAGATCGATACAATATCACGTGCAGCGAAGAATTTAGGACAAACAATTTGGACGTGGCATTTTTCATTGGCTTATCGATGATTTTGATTGACAGCCGGCGTTTGGTCAATTTCGGACCAACAATAGTATTTCTTATGTGTTGTTTTAAAACCTTGTAACTACGGCTTGAATCAAGTCATAGTTACGAGATTTTATAACAACACTGATGGTTTATCAAAACATAATGGTAAACAAGTCTATTTTTAGAACAAAATTAAATGCTATTCAGCTCATTAGATGAGGAGAAATTAGAGAAAAACTAATTTCTACATTAAGGCCCCATTTTCCATGACACAGCCTCAAATTGAGAAAAGGAGAAAGAAGTCTCTAGGGATTATCCCAGGGAGTTCACATGTGAAGTTTCATTGAATTTGGTCCAAGAATTGCTGAGATCTGGCTGTGTACAGACGGACT
This sequence comes from Fragum sueziense, assembly GCA_963680895.1. Lineage (NCBI taxonomy): Eukaryota > Metazoa > Mollusca > Bivalvia > Cardiida > Cardiidae > Fragum > Fragum sueziense. The sequence goes on along the minus strand of OY804600.1, from coordinate 29,508,933 downwards.
GACAGCGTTGCGACTATATGCTCCCCGAAATTTTTGGGGGAAGCATAAAAATATAAACTTTTACCATATGGTTCAACTAGCACCTGGGTGACTTGAAAAGCTTGCATTAGATCTATATTATTCTTTAAAATAGTACTGAAGAAGAACAAAAACTACTGATAGATCTAAATACATTGGTTATCTTTACATAAATATATAATAAATCTAAAATTGTGTTGGGATCTGGAAAAAAGGCCCTTGTGACATTTGAAACTTAAGATGAATCCAGACCAGCCAGTGAATACACAGTCTGATAAGATCCATGCTGTTGTGTTCTCTTTTAGCTTCTTAACCCATTACCAGACTTTGACACTTTTTGGACACCCTATAAGGGTATGGCTTTGGAAATCATTTATGAAAATATAGAAATTGCTTGGCACAAGCAATTTCTTCATTTTCATAAATGATTTCTACCACGAAAGATACACAGGCTCACTTAACCCTTTCCAAAACAAAATAAACTTGTGTGGTCCAATTTGAAATTTGTTGCATGTGACAAAATAGGTGATAGTTAAGATAACTTTTGTGTATGATCATGTGACAGAAAATTTTGTGGCAAAGGAGAAGATGCTGATTATGTCAGAACACGCCTTGTTTGGCAAAGGGCTTAACAAATGCAGATCTTAAATCTTAATCCAATGGTTGCTTAATCCATTACCAGATGGCACAACTATTCCAATGTGAAAGGTATTGCAGATGACAATGTCAGGTTGATGAATATTAACAAGATGTGTTTGTGAAACACCAATGCCCCCGAAGTGGCTATTTTTCTAAAATGTTAAGTTTCTGTAGAGTAAAGGGTTGATAAGGGTTAACAGATGACATTGAGGAAGGTAAAATTGCATGGAACAGATAGATATCATTGAAAGGAAGTTGCATACCAAATTTGAGCATTGTATGTCAAATAATTTTGGAGAAAAGGCAAATGTTAAGTTTTTGGACATACAGACGGACGGGACACAAGTAAAAGAATATGTTCTCGATACGGGGGCATAAAAATTGTTTCATTTCAGGTTAGAAGTCATTGCAGATAATGAAGAAATTGTTTACTTCAAGCAATTTCTTCCTGTTCCACACTGTTTCCTTAGAAGCCTTTAACTTGTGTCAAAAAAGTCAGTCATTTTGCGGGAATGGATTAAGGACCCCCTTTTCAAAATCTTTACACAAATTTGTAATAAATATATCACTGTATCTTACAAACATTCTGATCCTTATTCTCATTATTCAGTTTCACATATTTCACTAACTCAATTCGCCTACCTTTCCCAAACAAGACCTGGTTTTGACAACCCTAATATAATTGGCTTGAAAAACATTTAGACAAAAGAAGAAAATGCTGGTAATCAGCATTTTCTGCTTTTGTCTAAATATTTTCTGTGCTATACAATACACAAATTTTATATCGTCGTTGTAAATGCAAAACCTCGTATCTCGGTTTTGGAAAATATTAAAGGGAAGGGAAAAAAGTGTGGTAACTTTTCCCAAACTGAAATGTCTTGCTTGAAATTTGGACATATTGTTCACAAATAATGTGTCAATAATACTGACCAGTAAAAATATCTCAAAACATGCGAGAATCGTCTGCACAGGGCACACAAGTTTGTACTTTGAAAATCGCACCAATCGACATACGAGGTTTTGCATTTACACCGACGATATGTAGTCTGCAGCAACTTTCAAATTGGACCAGGCTAAAATTGTATCATTTGGTAATGGATTGAGAATGCCCCTTATCCAGATCCTGGCTCTGTTATACATTGTACATCATTGTGTTTTACACTCATTCTGATCCCTATTCTCATTATTCAGTTTCACATATTTCACTTTCCCAACTCGACGACCTTTCCCAGTGGAGACCGTTTCGTCCGCATTTTGTCCGTCACTTGGTTCCTCATTTTCCAGCTCGTGTTCTTCTATATCATCGGATATACGAACAGTTTTTCTCTTCTTCAAACAATCCAGTAATGTTTTCGGTTTCGATTCGCTTTCAAACACTTCCGACGACACCTCCGAGACCGAGACGTCATGTGATTTTGACGGCAGTTTTGATACATTTGACACTGTTGATAAATTTGAAATGTTCGAATCATTTCGTCGTGTTTCCTTAATTTGAATGTCCTCTGGGACGTTCAGGGGAATTTTCTCGGATTTTTTGACTGTCAATAAACCAGACTTCTTTACAGCATCTGAAATTGTAGAAAACCAGTCAGCATGAGAGATACAGATAAGAGGAGATTCTAAATTTGTTATTTCAAATCCGAACCCTATATTGTTGGTACTCATTTGAATCGTCTCAATGAGACAATTCCAATGAGTACCCAAAACATGGGGTTTGGTGAACATTAAAAGAAATTTCACATTTTTAAGTCATTACCCCCTCTTATCTGTAGCTCTAAGCCTCTGATCAACAGTCACTTTTTTTTTAGGTTTCAGTATTTTCAACCTTCTCCCAAAAGCCTTTAGTACGAGGGATACTCTGATCAATTTCCGTTGCTACGGATGATTCCCAAAGGTGCAAGAAAAGTTTTGTGGTTATTGTTCGGTTGAAATCCTTATAATAGATCTGATGTGATTTTCAAAATGTTCAAACAAACAACAAGAAAGGCTGGAGAGGCAGGTTAACTGAAATTCGGGATCATTGTATTTTCTACATGCGACAGGTCTACTTAAAACTCACAAAAAATCTAAATCTTCACTTGTATCGCAGATACATGAAGACCAACTGACCAACCGACAGGCTGATTCCAGTCTGATTCCTAAACTTTGTTTGCTGGACTATAATTAAATTCACAGTGATAAAAGAGCTAGAAATAAGTGAGGAGCGATGACATTCTTTGTTAATTCAATTCCAAACCCTATGTTGTGGGTACTCATTGGAATCGTCTCGTCGACGAGACGATTTCAATTAGTACCACATCATATGGTTTGACAGACTATTAAAGACAAATTGAATTTTAACAGGAGTGCCATGGTTACAATATACGCCACCCCAGAGACTAAGTTTTAAGGGGGCATAACTCAGGCAAAAATCAATGAACCATAAAATCCTTCCTTCATGCACATCTACCAATTGAGGTGATAACATTGATCAAGTTTCAAAAAGATCCAGCCTGAAACTTAGGAGGAGTTGCGTTGACAAGAAAAGTGGACATACCTACGGACAGACAGACAGAGAAGATGACGCCAATATACGACTGCCTCCGGCGGTGTATGAAAACAGAAAAACCTACTGACCAACCAACAGGCTGATTCCTAAACTTTGTTTGCAGTATATTAAATTAATAGTGATAATTAAAAAATCTCACTTACCAGGTTCATATTTCAGCTGCAGCTCCTCAATTCGTAATCCCAGCTTCAAATTCTTGCTGTAAAGCTTCTGTTTATCTGCTTCCAACACTTTCACCTGACTTTCTAATGAGAGACTCTTGGACTTCTCATCAAATAACTGTGCCGATTTTAACCTCAGTTCCTCTGATAGTTTTGTCTTCTCTTCTCTGTAAGATGATAGATATTAAATTTCAATTATTCCATGTCGTTGTTTTATTTGACTTTGAACTGACCTTCATCCATGGGAGCGCGACAGATCATCGACAGACAAATCATCGACACAACTAATTACCGACAGGACAAAACTTCTAAAAAAAGATTGACAAATAATTGACAAACATCGACAAACTGTTATCTTTTATTCAGGTTGAATACTTTATCGATTTATAAGAAATATTGTGCCCAATATCTTATAGAAAATCCATCATATATCGACTTTCAAAAGTTTTTGCTAATTTCGTGATATATTGGTTTCTCGTTATTTCACGTTTTCGGGAAGTTTGGGAACAATGTTTGTAATATTCTGCTGAGTAGCTAAAATAAGGATCTGTTGGTCGCCAATCATGTTATCGTATATAAGCAAGTCTTCATGTATGGTCAGTGTTTGCATGTGCTATGCTCATTCAATGACGAGCAGTAGGTCCTGTGCCAGAGCTTTATTTGGTATTAACCCTTTCCCAAACAACAAAATTTTAGAGAGACCCACTTCAAAAACTGCCACAAATGACAAAAGGGATGTTATTTGAGATAGGATTTGTGTAAAATAAGGCACAGAAAATATTGAGACAAAAGGAGAAACTGCTGGTTATCAGCAGTTTCTTCTTTTGTTTCAATGTTTTCCCAAGCCGTTTCTATTAGGGATGTCAAAACCAGGTCTTGTTTGGGAAAGGGTTAACCAGATATTCCATGATATGCTGGTTAACTATCAAATTAAAGATCATTTCTTTATATCAGTTCTGAATAACTTTAAAACTTCCTTTTGCACTGTCTTCTACTTATTTTGTCTAATGTTCTTTATAATGTATATTTGTATGGAAAACAAACAAAAACAAACAAACTTGGGATCAGTGGTTACTATGGAAAATACGACAAATAATCGACACGACACTGTCGGTGATTTGTCTCTCGATGATTCGTCGTGTCTACCAACTATCCTGTCGGTAATTAGTCGTGTCGATGATTTGTCTGTCGATGAACTGTCATAGACCCTCATGCATGATATATTTATATCATATAGCACTTTATTTCTCTGTGGTCCAAATTCTGCAGTTTTTCTTGAAATCAGTAGGGTTAAATTTCTGCATAACATATTTCTGCGGTCTCTCATTTTGCCTAATTTAAGATCTTATTTTTGCGCTATGAAATCAGTTTTCAAACATATTTTGAAAGACAATGCTACAAAATATTCAAATTACTTTGTGATGGTAAAGGAATAATCCCATTCATCTATCTACAAAGTCGTTATCGGAAACAATGACGTTTGCAGATAGGTGTGAAAAGAAAGATGTGTCAAACTGTTACCAATCAGTCAAAGAATCATTGTTTATGGACTTACACAAATATCATGTCTACACATTAATTAAATTAACTTCAAACTGTCTTCTGTAGTAGTTATTGAAGTGGACAACCATAAAAGCTTCCCAGTTTGGGAAAGGGTTATTTTTTACTTACTCTCTTTCCTTGAGGCGGACCTTCAGGAAATGTTCAAAATCTTTAGAAGCTGGTTTTTCATCTGATTCTACAGAATCTGTCTCTGTTTCCACGAGAACCTACAAATAAACAAATAAGCTACAGGTAAGACGTGTAAAGGCATTTTACATAGCAAAATATCATAAATTGTTCAAACCTTATGTTTTCGGTACTCATTGGAAACATCTCTTCAAGAAAATTCAAATGAGTACCCACAATAAAGGGTTTGGATTTGAAATAAACAAATTTAAAATGCCTTTAATCCCTCTTATATATTGGTCAGAAAAAATGAGTTAGTGTAATACAAATGTCCTTGAAATAGCTGTTTTTCGAAAATTAGGACCTTCATATTTCACCTTTGACAAAAAGTACAAGGATGACATGAGCTTAACCCATTGCCATACATCAAAATTTCAGACTTCTCTAAGCTAAAACGTTATAGACGACAATTACATATGAATAACAAGATGTGTCTGTGAAACACCAATGCCCCCAAAATGGCCATTTTTCTAAAATGTTAAGTTTTCGTGTAAATGGTTGATAAGGGTAAACAGATGACTTTGAGGAAGGTCAAATTGAATGGAACAGATAGATATCATTGAAAAGGTGTTGCATACCAAATTTGAAATTTGTATGTCAAATACTTTTGGAGAAAAGGCAAATGTTAAGTTTTCGGACAGACGGACGGATGGACAGACAGACAGATGGACATGAGTAAAACAATATGCCCTGGGTCTTTTGATACAAGGGCATAAAAATTTACACTTTTGGTTTTTTTTAGGTAGAAATATTATTCTTATTCTTATTTTTCCACATTTTTTTGTTGTTGAGCATCAATAAGTGTCATTATGTGGAAATGGTTTATTACTAAAAAAATATCCATGTTGAGATATGCATACCATACATACAAAATCTAAGCTTTCTTTGTCTAATGCTAATGTAGAAAATGTCAATGAAAAGTAATTGTCCAAACCAATCTTTTACCTGAGTTTTCTCTTTATTTTGTTCCATCAGTGTTTTGATTTCTTGTCGAGCAGCAGCAAGATTTCTCTCTAGATTGGACACATATTCTTCATCTACTCTTCCAGAACTGGCCTCCATCAACAGCTGGGAAATTCTTCTCTGTTTACAAAAATATACTTAATGAAACAATAATGTCCAACAAAACAACAAAACCATGTGGTATGGCAGCAAGATTTCTCTCTAGATTGGACACATATTCTTCATCTACTCTTCCAGAACTGGCCTCCATCAACAGCTGGGAAATTCTTCTCTGTTTACAAAAATATACTTAATGAAACAATAATGTCCAACAAAACAACAAAACCATGTGGTGTGGCAGCAAGATTTCTCTCTAGATTGGACACATATTCTTCATCTACTCTTCCCGAACTGGCCTCCATCAACAGCTGGGAAATTCTTCTCTGTTTACAAAAATATACTTAATGAAACAATAATGTCCAACAAAACAACAAAACCATGTGGTGTGGCAGCAAGGTTTCTCTCTAGATTGGACACATATTCTTCATCTACTCTCCCAGAACTGGCCTCCATCAACAGCTGGGAAATTCTTCTCTGTTAACAAAAATATACTTAATGAAACAATAATGTCCAACAAAACAACAAAACCATGTGGTGTGGCAGCAAGGTTTCTCTCTAGATTGGACACATATTCTTCATCTACTCTTCCAGAACTGGCCTCCATCAACAGCTGGGAAATTCTTCTCTGTTAACAAAAATATACTTAATGAAACAATAATGTCCAACAAAACAACAAAACCATGTGGTGTGGCAGCAAGATTTCTCTCTAGATTGGACACATATTCTTCATCTACTCTCCCAAAACTGGCCTCCATCAACAGCTGGGAAATTCTTCTCTGTTTACAAAAATATACTTAATGAAACAATAATGTCCAACAAAACAACAAAACCATGTGGTATGGCAGCAAGATTTCTCTCTAGATTGGACACATATTCTTCATCTACCTTTCCAGAACTGGCCTCCATCAACAGCTGGGAAATTCTTCTCTGTTAACAAAAATATACTTAATGAAACAATAATGTCCAACAAAACAACAAAACCATGTGGTGTGGCAGCAAGGTTTCTCTCTAGATTGGACACATATTCTTCATCTACTCTTCCAGAACTGGCCTCCATCAACAGCTGGGAAATTCTTCTCTGTTAACAAAAATATACTTAATGAAACAATAATGTCCAACAAAACAACAAAACCATGTGGTATGGCAGCAAGATTTCTCTCTAGATTGGACACATATTCTTCATCTACTCTCCCAGAACTGGCCTCCATCAACAGCTGGGAAATTCTTCTCTGTCAACAAAAATATACTTAATGAAACAATAATGTCCAACAAAACAACAAAACCATGTGGTATGGCAGCAAGGTTTCTCTCTAGATTGGACACATATTCTTCATCTACTCTCCCAGAACTGGCCTCCATCAACAGCTGGGAAATTCTTCTCTGTCAACAAAAATATACTTAATGAAACAATAATGTCTAACAAAACAACAAAACCATGTGGTGTGGCAGCAAGGTTTCTCTCTAGATTGGACACATATTCTTCATCTACTCTTCCAGAACTGGCCTCCATCAACAGCTGGGAAATTCTTCTCTGTTAACAAAAATATACTTAATGAAACAATAATGTCCAACAAAACAACAAAACCATGTGGTATGGCAGCAAGATTTCTCTCTAGATTGGACACATATTCTTCATCTACTCTTCCCGAACTGGCCTCCATCAACAGCTGGGAAATTCTTCTCTGTTTACAAAAATATACTTAATGAAACAATAACGTCCAACAAAACAACAAAACCATGTGGTGTGGCAGCAAGATTTCTCTCTAGATTGGACACATATTCTTCATCTACTCTCCCAGAACTGGCCTCCATCAACAGCTGGGAAATTCTTCTCTGTTTACAAAAATATACTTAATGAAACAATAATGTCTAACAAAACAACAAAACCATGTGGTATGGCAGCAAGATTTCTCTCTAGATTGGACACATATTCTTCATCTACTCTTCCCGAACTGGCCTCCATCAACAGCTGGGAAATTCTTCTCTGTCAACAAAAATATACTTAATGAAACAATAATGTCCAACAAAACAACAAAACCATGTGGTGTGGCAGCAAGATTTCTCTCTAGATTGGACACATATTCTTCATCTACTCTTCCAGAACTGGCCTCCATCAACAGCTGGGAAATTCTTCTCTGTTTACAAAAATATACTTAATGAAACAATAATGTCTAACAAAACAACAAAACCATGTGGTGTGGCAGCAAGATTTCTCTCTAGATTGGACACATATTCTTCATCTACTCTCCCAGAACTGGCCTCCATCAACAGCTGGGAAATTCTTCTCTGTTAACAAAAATATACTTGATGAAACAATAATGTCCAACAAAACAACAAAACCATGAGGTGCAGCAGCAAGATTTCTCTCTAGATTGGACACATATTCTTCATCTACTCTTCCAGAACTGGCCTCCATCAACAGCTGGGAAATTCTTCTCTGTTAACAAAAATATACTTAATGAAACAATAATGTCCAACAAAACAACAAAACCATGTGGTGTGGCAGCAAGGTTTCTCTCTAGATTGGACACATATTCTTCATCTACCTTTCCAGAACTGGCCTCCATCAACAGCTGGGAAATTCTTCTCTGTTTACAAAAATATACTTAATGAAACAATAATGTCCAACAAAACAACAAAACCATGTGGTGTGGCAGCAAGGTTTCTCTCTAGATTGGACACATATTCTTCATCTACTCTCCCAGAACTGGCCTCCATCAACAGCTGGGAAATTCTTCTCTGTTTACAAAAATATACTTAATGAAACAATAATGTCCAACAAAACAACAAAACCATGTGGTGTGGCAGCAAGATTTCTCTCTAGATTGGACACATATTCTTCATCTACTCTTCCAGAACTGGCCTCCATCAACAGCTGGGAAATTCTTCTCTGTTTACAAAAATATACTTAATGAAACAATAATGTCCAACAAAACAACAAAACCATGTGGTATGGCAGCAAGATTTCTCTCTAGATTGGACACATATTCTTCATCTACTCTTCCAGAACTGGCCTCCATCAACAGCTGGGAAATTCTTCTCTGTTTACAAAAATATACTTAATGAAACAATAATGTCCAACAAAACAATAAAACCATGTGGTGTGGCAGCAAGATTTCTCTCTAGATTGGACACATATTCTTCATCTACTCTTCCCGAACTGGCCTCCATCAACAGCTGGGAAATTCTTCTCTGTTAACAAAAATATACTTAATGAAACAATAATGTCCAACAAAACAACAAAACCATGTGGTGTGGCAGCAAGATTTCTCTCTAGATTGGACACATATTCTTCATCTACTCTTCCAGAACTGGCCTCCATCAACAGCTGGGAAATTCTTCTCTGTCAACAAAAATATACTTAATGAAACAATAATGTCCAACAAAACAACAAAACCATGTGGTGCGGCAGCAAGATTTCTCTCTAGATTGGACACATATTCTTCATCTACTCTCCCAGAACTGGCCTCCATCAACAGCTGGGAAATTCTTCTCTGTTTACAAAAATATACTTAATGAAACAATAATGTCCAACAAAACAACAAAACCATGTGGTGTGGCAGCAAGGTTTCTCTCTAGATTGGACACATATTCTTCATCTACTCTCCCAGAACTGGCCTCCATCAACAGCTGGGAAATTCTTCTCTGTCAACAAAAATATACTTAATGAAACAATAATGTCCAACAAAACAACAAAACCATGTGGTGTGGCAGCAAGATTTCTCTCTAGATTGGACACATATTCTTCATCTACTCTTCCAGAACTGGCCTCCATCAACAGCTGGGAAATTCTTCTCTGTTAACAAAAATATACTTAATGAAACAATAATGTCCAACAAAACAACAAAACCATGTGGTGTGGCAGCAAGGTTTCTCTCTAGATTGGACACATATTCTTCATCTACTCTCCCAAAACTGGCCTCCATCAACAGCTTGGAAATTCTTCTCTGTTAACAAAAATATACTTAATGAAACAATAATGTCCAACAAAACAACAAAACCATGTGGTGTGGCAGCAAGATTTCTCTCTAGATTGGACACATATTCTTCATCTACTCTTCCCGAACTGGCCTCCATCAACAGCTGGGAAATTCTTCTCTGTTTACAAAAATATACTTAATGAAACAATAATGTCCAACAAAACAACAAAACCATGTGGTGTGGCAGCAAGATTTCTCTCTAGATTGGACACATATTCTTCATCTACTCTTCCAGAACTGGCCTCCATCAACAGCTGGGAAATTCTTCTCTGTTAACAAAAATATACTTAATGAAACAATAATGTCCAACAAAACAACAAAACCATGTGGTGTGGCAGCAAGATTTCTCTCTAGATTGGACACATATTCTTCATCTACTCTCCCAGAACTGGCCTCCATCAACAGCTGGGAAATTCTTCTCTGTCAACAAAAATATACTTAATGAAACAATAATGTCCAACAAAACAACAAAACCATGTGGTGTGGCAGCAAGATTTCTCTCTAGATTGGACACATATTCTTCATCTACTCTCCCAGAACTGGCCTCCATCAACAGCTGGGAAATTCTTCTCTATAAACAAAACTAGAATATCACTGAAAGTGATCATACCCCCCAAAAGCGCAGTTTTTGTGCATTTTGAGAAGTTGATTTCATTTGAACTTGGAGCAGTTCAATTGGGAAATAGAGCTAACAAAAAATCAACAGACCAATGAACACATGTAAATGTTGCAAAAATTACCAATTTTCAACAAAAGGACATAGCTCATTTAACAATCCACAAGCCCTGCCCAGCCATGCTGATATTTTTCAATAAACCAAAAATTCACAACCATGTATTGAAGACAGTCAATCAAGGTAAATTCCTGTAAGATTTGGTTCACATTTACCGTATAATTGCTTTTTTAAAGAATTTTCTCATGATTTCGTTAAGTCTGATAAGACCTGCCCTGCCATCACCTCACTTTTTGCAAATCAAAAATTCACGCACAAATTTTTTAAATAAGTCACCAAATGAACATTTCTGCCAATTTTGGTAACAAAACACTGAATCAAAAAATCACGATCAAGTTTTGAAAAGAGTCACCCAAGGAACATTCCTGGCAAGTTTGGTAAGAATTTGCTCAGTGGTTAAGGAGAAGATTTTTGAAGAATTATCTGACAATTTCTCGAAGTCGGATTAGCCCCGCCCTGCCACGCCCACATTTTTTGGCGAATGAAAAAATTATGAACATACATTGAATACAATTACTCAAGGGTCATTTCTGTCAAGTTTGCTTCAAATTGGCCTAATAATTGATTTTTAAAGATTTTTCACATGATTTCTCTAAGTCCGATAAGCCACGCCCTGCCAGGCCCACAATTTTTGACGAATCAAAAATTCACGAACAAATTTTGAAAAGGGTTACCCAAGGAACATTCCTGCCAAGTTTAGTAAGAATTGGCCCAGTGGTAAAGGAGGAGAAGATTTTTGAAGAATAATCGAACGATTTCTCGAAGTCGGCTAAGCCCCGCCCTGCCAGCCCACATTTTTTTGCGAATGAAAAAATCATGAGCATACATGGAAAACAATCACTCAAGGGTCATTCCTGTCAAGTCTGCTTCAAATTGGCCTGATAATTGATTTTTAAAGTTTTTTCGCATGATTTCTCTAAGTCCGATAAGCCCCGGCCTGCCACTCCCACAATTTGTGACAAATCAAAAATTCACGAACAGGTTTAGAGAAGGGTCACCCAAGGAACATTCCTGCCAAGTTTAGTAAGAATTGGCCCAGTAATAAAGAATGAGAAGATTTTTGAAGAATCATCGAACGATTTCTCGAAGTCGGATAAGCCCCGCCCTGTCACGCCCACATTTTTTGGCGAATGAAAAAATCATGAGCATACATTGAAAACAATCACTCAAGAGTCATTCCTGTCAAGTTTGCTTCAAATTGGCCTAATAATTGATTTTTAAAGATTTTTCGCATGATTTCTCTAAGTCCGATAAGCCCAGGCCTACCACGCCCACAATTTTTGACAAATCAAAAATTCACGAACAAGTTTTGAAAAGGGTTACCCAAGGAACATTCCTGCCAAGTTAAGTAAGAATTGGCCCAGTAGTTAAGGAGGAGAAGATTTTTGAAGAATAATTGAACGATTTCTCGAAGTCGGATAAGCCCCACCCTGCCACGCCCACATTTTTTGGCGAATGAAAAAATCATGAGCATACATTGAAAACAATCACTCAAGGGTCATTCCTGTCAAGATTGGTTATAATTGGTCAAATAATTGATTTTAAAAGATTTTTCACATGATTTCTCTAAGTCCGATAAGCCCCGCCCTGCCCTGCCACGCCCACAATTTTTGACAAATCAAAAATTCACGAACAAGTTTTGGAAAGGGTCATCCAAGGAACATTCCTGCCAAGTTAAGTAAGAATTCACCCAGTGGTTAAGGAGGAGAAGATTTTTGAAGAATTATCTAACAATTTCTCGAAGTCGGATAAGCCCCGCCCTGCCACGCCCACATTTTTGGCGAATGAAAAAATCATGAGCATACACTGAATACAATCACTCAAGGGTCATTCCTGGCAAGTTTGGTTCAAATTGGCCTGATAATTGATTTTTAAAGATTTTTCACATGATTTCTCTAAGTCTGATAAGCCCCGCCCTGCCACGCCCACAATTTTTGACGAATCAAAAATTCACGATCAAGTTTTGAAAAGGGTCACCCAAGGAACATTCCTGCCAAGTTTGGTAAGAATTGGCCCAGTGGTTGAGGAGGAGGAGATTTTTGAAGAATTTCCTAATGATTTCTTTAAGTCTGATAAGCCCCGCCCTGCCACGCCCACAATTTATGACGAATCAAAAATTCACGAACAAATTTTAAAAAGGGTCACCCAAGGAACATTTCTGCAAAGTTTGGAAAGAATTGGCCTAGTGGTTGAGGAGGAGAAGATTTTTGAAGAATTTCCTAATGATTTCTTTAAGTCTAATAAGCCCCGCCCTGCCACGCACACAATTTTTGACGAATCAAAAATTCACGAACAAATTTTAAAAAGGGTCACCCAAGGAACAGTTCTGCCAAGTTTGGAAAGAATTGGCCCAGTGGTTGAGGAGGAGAAGATTTTTAAAGAATTTCCTAATGATTTCTTTAAGTCTGATAAGCCCTGCCCTACCACGCCCACAAATTTTGACGAATCAGAAATTCACGAACAAGTTTTGAAAAGGGTCACCCAAGGAACATTTCTGTTAAGTTTGGAAAGAATTGGCCTAGTGGTTGATGAGTAGAAGATTTTTGAAGAATTCCCTAATGATTTCTTTAAGTCTGATAAGCCCCGCCCTGCCACGCCCACAATTTTTGACGAATCAAAAATTCATGAACAACTTTTGGAAAGGGTCACCCAAGGAACATTCCTGCCAAGTTTGGTAAGAATTGGCCCAGTGGTTAAGGAGAAGAAGATTTTTGAAGAATTATCTAACGATTTCTCGAAGTCTGATAAGCCAATTTTCAACAAAGGGCCATAACTCAGTAAAAAATCTATGAACCATGACCAAAATTTCATGTGCACATATTTGAGAGCTATCAAGCATGCCTGTAAAGTTTCAATGAAATCCATCAAATATTTACAGAGAAATTGAATGGACAAGAAAATTCACTCAAGGGCCATAACTCTGTGATAAATCAATGGACCGTAACCAAAATGTGATATACACAATGGCACTTGGTAATGAGCTCACATGTAAAGTTTGAATAAAATTGGGTCAGTAGTTTAGGAGTAATAGAGTGGACAAAAAACCAACAGACGGACCAACAGACAGACCAACAGACAGACAGACAGACAGACAGACAGACAGACAAGCTGACTCCTATATACCCCCCAAATTGAATTTGGGGGGTATAAATATACTTAATGAAACAATAATGTCCAACAAAACAACAAAACCATGTGGTGTGGCAGCAAGATTTCTCTCTAGATTGGACACATATTCTTCATCCACTCTTCCAGAACTGGCCTCCATCAACAGCTGGGAAATTCTTCTCTGTCAACAAAAATATACTTAATGAAACAATAATGTCCAACAAAACAACAAAACCATGTGGTGTGGCAGCAAGATTTCTCTCTAGATTGGACACATATTCTTCATCTACTCTCCCAGAACTGGCCTACATCAACAGCTGGGAAATTCTTCTCTGTCAACAAAAATATACTTAATGAAACAATAATGTCCAACAAAACAACAAAACCATGTGGTGTGGCAGCAAGATTTCTCTCTAGATTGGACACATATTCTTCATCTACTCTCCCAGAACTGGCCTACATCAACAGCTGGGAAATTCTTCTCTGTCAACAAAAATATACTTAATGAAACAATAATGTCCAACAAAACAACAAAACCATGTGGTGTGGCAGCAAGATTTCTCTCTAGATTGGACACATATTCTTCATCTACTCTCCCAGAACTGGCCTACATCAACAGCTGGGAAATTCTTCTCTGTCAACAAAAATATACTTAATGAAACAATAATGTCCAACAAAACAACAAAACCATGTGGTGTGGCAGCAAGATTTCTCTCTAGATTGGACACATATTCTTCATCTACTCTTCCAGAACTGGCATCCATCAACAGCTGGGAAATTCTTCTCTGTTTACAAAATAAAAATTAACCCATTCCCAAACAAGACCTGGTTTTGATGTCCCTTATAGGCTTAGGAAAACATTGAGGCAAAAGAAGAAAATGCTGATTATCAGCATTTTCCTCTTTTGCCTCAATATTTTCCATGCTATTGTTCACAACTTACAAACACATGGTAATATTCATTTTGTTGCATGCTGCTCCTTTCAAATTGGAGTAGTCTAAAATTTTGCTGTTTGGGAAAGGGTTAAGAAACAATAATGTCCAACAAAACCATGTCATGCGGCATTAAGATATCTCTCTAGATTGGACACATATTCTTCATCTACTCTTCCAGAACTGGCCTCCATCAACAGCTAGGAAATTCTTCTCTGTTGACAAAAATATACTTAAGGTATACCACCCCTAATGAGATCTATGTAACGTCGGAATTATTCGTGCGACGTCGTTTAACATTCGTTATGTATCCGAACCTATTCGGGTGACTACGAAAACATTCGGCGGTGGAACGTTCCACCACCGAATGTTTTCGACGTCGCCTGAATAATTCCGACATCGCGTCAATCTCATTAGGGGTGAACTACCTTAATGAAACAATAATGTCCCATAAAACAACAACAAGAGCTGTCGCAGGACAGCAAAGCATGGTTATCTAGTGCTGGATACTGAAAACATTTTAAAGGGACATTTCATTCCAATTTCAATTTTTTAAAGTATGTCTTGATGCCGAGATTGGTTATTCTAATGAGTATAAATACTATTTGTTATTTGAAGTTGTTGCCAATAAGCGAGAAACACACATTCAAAGTTGAGACATAATCGATAAATTGCATATAAATCCGAACTGTTGTCCACAACAATTTGTTCAATTTTAACACAAAAATATAAATTTCTCGTAAACGGTGCAATATTTTGGCTTGAAATTTTCAGAATTTTCATAAGGAAATATGCTCTTTCAGATAAAAATGAAAGTAAAATTTATAACTAAAAATTCTGATATGTCACTTTAAGTTTGAACACTAAATTAAACGTAAGAGTAATGAATCTTTGCCTACAGGATATAATGGTCACAGATATGACAGTTGCACATAAAAACTTAACCACAGCATTACACCGACGGTCGGTTTACCGGAATAGGCAACATGTAAGCCTTATTTTATTTTTTTAAAGGAATCCAGGACACTTGATGAACAAAAGTGCTTGTTACAGCCCATCCTTTTACAATTTTTTATCTTTTTCCGAAGAAAACATTGTGGGAAATGAAGAAATTGTTTGTCACAATATTACCTTCAACTTTTGACTGAGCTGTTTCTCTACATCATATTTCTCTTGTAAGGACTTCACTTTCAACTGTAGACTTTAACATGTTTAAAGTTTCTTCTGTCATCCAGCTTAACCCATTACCAGCCAGCAAAATTTTGGTCTATTCCAATTTAAAGGATGTTGCAGACAACAATTTCAAGTTGATGAAATTTTATAAATATTTTCATTTGGGTTAGAATACATTGTGGAAAATGAAGAAATTGCTTGTCACAAGCAATTTCTTCATTTTACACAATGTATTCTAAAGCCTTTATCTTGTAGGGCGTCAAACAGTGTCAATGTACGGTAATGGGTGAAGTCAAGTGTGCAACTATCTAGCATTACAAACCAGACACTGGTACAGATTTAACCTTTTCCCAAACAAGACCTGGTTTTGACGTCCCTTATAGAAATGACTTTGGAAAACATTGAAACAATAGAAGAAACTGCTGATAACCAGCAGTTTCTCCTTTTGTCTCAATATTTTCTATGCCATATTTTACACAAATTTCATCTTTGATAACTTCCACTTTGTCAATTTAGGCAGTTTTTGAAGTTGAGCACCCTAGAATTTTGTCATTTGGGAAAGGGTTAACTATTACCTTCAACTTTTGGCTGAGCTGTTTCTCTACATCATATTTCTCTTGTAAGGACTTCACTTTCAACTGTAGACTTATCAGTTGATCACCCTAGAATTTTGTCGTTTGGGAAAGGGTTAACTATTACCTTCAACTTTTGGCTGAGCTGTTTCTCTACATCATATTTCTCTTGTAAGGACTTCACTTTCAACTGTAGACTTATCATTTGATCACCCTAGAATTTTGTCATTTGGGAAAGGGTTAACTATTACCTTCAACTTTTGGCTGAGCTGTTTCTCTACATCATATTTCTCTTGTAAGGACTTCACTTTCAACTGTAGACTTATCAGTTTCTTCTCTGCATCTATTCTTCTGTCATCCAACTGAAACAAGCATCATGTCCGTGTTACTGCAAAACCTCGTATGCCATTTTTTAGAACATTTTTACAAGGAGAAAATAATTAAATAACTTTTCCGAACTTGATAGAATTTAATTGAAATTTGGACATATTGTTCACATAAAATGTGTCATTCATACTGATAAGTAAACATATCCCAAAAGATGCAAGAATTTCTAAAATTAACAAACAAGGTTTTACTATGAAAATGGCAACTGACATACAAGGTTTTGTATTTACACTGACAATCAACAACTACAGTCATAATTTGTTATGTTGATGTCATAGAAGCCGACAAAATACTTAGGCATATCCTGAGTTCGAATCATCCGATTTTGTTTAGTTTCTATGCAAATTATATGTGACCATTTTTGTTACAACACTTTTTGGATGTATAATAGGTTTTACCTCAGAAAATATGGAGTTTCCCTTCTTGTTATGACAACTGTTCTCCATTCGCAGTGCATCCAGCTGACACTTTAAATCCAGTTTCTCCATTCTAGCTTCCTGAAATTTCAATGCTAACCCATTATCAGATGACAAAATTTTAGACATGCCCAATTCCCTTAGATTGTATTTATGAGCAGGAAACATTGAGGAAATGAATAAATTGCTTTCTAAAATTTTCCAAAGCCTTTTTCTTAAAAAACCATTACCTAATTGGGATCATTACATATGCAGATGTCCTGGCTTAATTGTGATTGTGGTGCACGAAAGAAAACTGCAAAGATTTACATCAGATTATTTGGAAGCACAGGTTGATCTAGATCCTTGTTAGGCATAAATGTGACTGTATGATAAGTAAGCATCTTCCGGATTTGGATTTACATCCCACTAAACTGCTAAGGTCATATGGAGACAGGACCTCGGTTTTAAGTCTCATCTGAAAAACTAAAGAAACAGGGTATCGAAACAGCGACCCCTGTGTTTCAAGTCCAGCGCGTTATCACTGCACTAAATCCGCCCCAAGCATCTTCTGGAACAAGACTCAAATGTATCAAAGTTCAAAGAAAGACAATCACTACATAATGCCATTACACAAAGTAACGGATAAGATTAGATAGAAGCATCCCAATTTTGTAAATTTCAAAACCAAACCCTATGGTGTGGGTACTCATTTTAATCCTCTTAGCAAGATAATTCCTATGAGTACCCACAACAAAGGATTTGCAGGATAATAAAAAAAAATATTGCATTTTGAAATGCTATCATCCCCTCTTAACCCTTTCCCAAACGTCAAAATTTTGGGTTAACCCACTTCAAAAACTGCCACAAATGACAAAATGGATGTTACGAAAGATAAAATTTGTGTAAAACATGGCATAGAAAACATTGAGACAAAAGGAGAAACAGCTGGTTATCAGCAGTTTCTTCTTTTGTTTCAATGTTTTCCCAAGCCTTTTCTATTAGAGACGTCAAAACCAGGTCTTGTTTGGGAAAGGGTTAATAGTAGCTCTGAGATAACCAACCTCTTTCCTGATCAAGACTCAAATATATGAAAGATCAAAGAGAGACAATCACTGCATAATGCCATTATATTAAAACAGATTTCATTTGACATGGTGTAGCGTTAGCTTAAATTATCATAAATTACATGCCTTTTCCTAACAAGAGCTGTCTGAAGACAGCGCGCTCGACTTTCTAAGTTGCGTAGTATAAAGGGGGCATAACTCCAAATATAGTGGAGCCAGGGTCATGGTAGTAAGGTAGAAGGTGTGATGGTGAATAAGTATTCCAAGTTTGGGTTGAATCCCTTTAATAGTATGGAAGTTATTGTTTGGAAAACTTAAACCTTTGTTGCAACGCCGACGCCGACGCCCGGGTGACAGTATAAGCTCTCATTTTCTTCGAAAAGTTGAGCTAAAAATAAATCAATAATATTTTCTTACATTTCAAACTTTTTATATCTGTGTACTATGATACAAGTCTTTTTTAACCCTTTCTCAAACAAGACATGGTTTTGACGTCCCTAGTAGAAAAGAATTGGGAAAACATTGAGACAAAAGAAGAAACTGCTGATAACCAGCAGTTTCTCCTTTGGCCTCAATATTTTCTTACCTATATTGTACACAAATCCTTTCTTTTTCAATGTCCATTTTGTCGTATGCGGTAACTTTCAAATTGAACCACCCTAAAATTTTGTCGTTTGGGAAAGGGTTAAGTATGCTACGCTTTTTGCAAAATATAAACATGTTTTGCATACAGGTCAGTGACATGTAAAATGAAATCCACTATACCTCCAGCGCTTTGTTGACGGAAGAAAACTGACATCTGACTTCCTCTAACTCTTCATCCCGACCAATCAGACGTCCCCGTAAATGTTCATTCTCCGTCGTCAACACTTGAACCTCGGATCGCTTCTCAATCATCTGTGCCTTCAGTTCCGTCTGAAATTCATGAAAATATGCATCATTAGAAGAGATTTAACAGAGCCTATAAGAAGACATTTCAAACTCCATAGATTAAACTTTTTCCAAACAAGACTTTGTTTTGATGTCACTTGTCAAATTGACAAAGATCAATCCTTTCACAAACAAGACAAGGTTTTGATGTCCCCTATAGACAAGGCTTGGGAAAACATTGAGACAACAGAAGAAAATGCCAATAATCAGCATTTTCTCCTTTTACAACAATATTTGCCATGCTACATTGTACAGAAACCATTTTTTTTTTATCAACATCCATCATTGAAAGGGTAAATGCTCTGGATAAGGATAAAGTTCAGGATCTTTGTAAATTGATGTTCTAAAATCCAACATTTTTTAAACTAGAAAGACCTGAAGGTCTTGAGTCGCTCCACAGGCCTGAATTTCTTTTAATATCAAATCCAAGTTTTGACTAGATTTTTGAATACTTGTGGTTCTTACAGCAAATACAAAGTCAAAAGCAGCAATCATGTGGTCAATGCAAAAAGAAAGTAAATGATTGACAAATATTTTAGGGATGTTAGAGCGATAATAAAATTGAAAACTGTGATTTTGCCAAATTCAAGGACACATAATTCAGTATGTATATTTAAAATCAAATCGAAAATTAAACACATGCAAGATCTTATGGTCACTATCATTCTGTTCAAATTTAGTCTATATTAGTCAATATTCGTGGGCTTCAAGAGTGGAAAAAGTGTCGAAAACTGAAATTTTGTCAATTTCAAGCGCAAATAACTCAGATTGTAACAGTGTGATCATGTTGAAAATTACACATAAGCAAGATCTTGTTGTCAACAAGATTCTTTCCAAGTATCATTTTGATTGGTTAACATTTGTGGTTGTTAGAGTGAAAACAAAGTCGAAAATGGCAATTTTGTCAAATTCAAGGGCACGTAACTCATGATGTAAGATTCTGATCAAGCTGAAAATTAAACCCAGGCAGCATACAATGCTTATATATATTCTGTGCAAGTTCTGTCTTGATTAGTCAATATTTGTAGATTTTAGATTAAAAATAAAGTCAAAACCAGCAAAATAGAGCCGAAAATGGCAATTTTTGGCAATTTCAAGGGCACATAACTCATGCTATAAAATTCAGATCAAGCTAAAAATTTTACTAAGGCAGGATCTTACAGTCAGCATCATTCTGTCAAAGTTTTGTCTTGTTTAGTCAATATTTGTAGTTGCTAGAGTGAAAACAAAGTCAAAATAGAGCCGAAAATGGCAATTTTGTCAATTTCAAGGGCACATAACTCAGGATGTAAAATTCAGATCAAGCTGAAAACTTTACCAAAGTAAGATCTTGTAGTCAGCATCATTCTGTCAAAGTTTTGTCTTGAGTGTTCAATATTTGTAGATTTTAGAAGAAAACTATAGTCAAAAACTGCTATTTTTGACATTCAAGGGCAGATAACTCAGGTTATTTTAATTCAATCCATATTCTTTGAAGGAATCTGAGAGAAGGTCACCCAAGGATCATTCCTGTGAAGTTTGGTTGAAATCCTCCATCCAGTAGTTTTTGAGAAGAAGATTTTTAAAGAAAAAGTTTACGGACGCACGGACGGACGCACGACGGACACACCGCCATGACAATAGCCCGCTGACCTGAAAGACCAGTGGAGCTAAAAATCAGGAAATTTCAGACACTGGTTACATAAGATGCCTAATCTATTTTTTGTTCTAGTTGAATCCATGTGACTGTCAGGGTTTAAAGACATTCTAAATGTTATAAGTAATCCAACCCTGTGTTGTGCATACTCATTGGAATCGTCTGGAAGAGACAATTCCAATGAGTACACACTACATAGGGTTTGATAAACAATCAATTTTGCTTTGTAAAAAGCCTTTATTCCCTCTTAGTAGCTCTGGAGCAGTATTCACCAAAATTTCTGAACCGATTCTCCAGACCTAATTACATTACAAGCAGTCATTGAATTTTAGAAAAAAAGTTACTAGACATTCGGGCTAGTAATCTTGGAATTTTCACTAGCCCGAAACAAGAATTGCTAGCCCGAAACAATGTAACATTTTTTTCCAAATCAGAAGAATTTACTGATTATTTACTGAAAATGCCATTCAGGATTGTTTTTACCCTATCCCACATAATTTCTAGTTTTGAAAATGATTGAGATATAAACTAACTAGAGTAGAGGAGGGTAATCCCGATACTTTAAGGGAAAAAATCAATATATTTCTTTGTCTACATATACGAGGCCATATTTCAAGTCGGGCTTACACGAACTAACCTTTATGCAACAAATTTGTGTATTCTACGGCGTCTTCTGGCCATATACAATGATAGTACAGCGGAATCTTTACCACATATGAAGCATCTTAAATCCGACACTTTTCTGACAAACCCGTCACCAAACATATAATTGAAGCAAAATGAGCTATGTGATGCAATGTCGCAGAGAAGTTAGGATTGAAAAGGGAAGAAAACCATACTTTCTTTTATTAGACATATACCGCAAACCTTTCTCTCAATTAGAAATTGGGTTATCAACAGAATATAATTTCGCTCATAATTCACACTCTGAGAGTTCGGTCAAATCCGACACCCGAGAAAAAGATTGCGGATATATGTGAAAAAATATGCAAATCTATATGTTAAGGAGTCGCCATCAGCTCGAATAAGCTGGTTTTACACATTTCTGTAACATACTGTCGGTATAGTAAAGATTAAGTAAGCGAGAGTGGGAAATTTCCTCTAATTTTCACTTATGGTGTCGGAGTTAAGATCTCTGGCCGAAATTGACGGTTAACCCCGACCCCATGATTTATTAATAAAAACGCTCTGATACTGTTATTAGACGTCTAGGATGATAGAGAATTGTCTAAATGTTCATCTTGTACAAAAATCTATCTAGGAAGATGACTTGTACATGAATTTATTTTTACTTTTTTAGGACAACCCTCTTACAGAAATCTATAAGACTGCATTTTTGAAAATTACGCAAACAGGGTGGTCTATCTTTAACCTCGATTTTTTTAAGAAAGCAAGCCTTTACATGTAAATGAACATTATATAACTTCGGACAAATGTATGATGTAGTGTTTAAAACATAAAGTTGTTGATTTTGTCAAAAGATAATGTAATACAAATGACCTTTTTTCAAAAAGTGTCGGAATTGGACGCATGTTGGGATTACCCTCCTCTACTCTATACTAGATTTTTTTTCTCAAATTTTTTCTACACTATCACAGGGTGTCCAAAACCCCAAATTATGTCTCTAATACATGTATAGAGGGGTACCAGCATGCTGGAAAAGTATGGGTTTTACTCCCAGATATGAAAGTCGGTGGATACCCTGTTTCAACTGAAAAAAGTCTGTGCTTAACCCTTTCCCGAACGACGGATTTTTCGGTGGATCCACTTCAAAAACTGTTACAAATGACAAAATGGATGTTATTAAAGATATGATTTGTGTAAAATATGGCATAGAAAATATTGAGACAAAAGGAGAAACTGCTGGTTATCAGCAGTTTCTTCTTTTGTCTCAATATTTTCCCAAGTGAATTCTGTTAGAGACGTCAAAAGCAGGTCTTGTTTGGGAAAGGGTTAAAGTAGCTACTATTTTGAGGATTGTGCACTCTTTCAATTCAAAAAAAGTAAAAAGATCAAATACAGTTGGTCTAAAATACACCAGAATTCCCACTTACTAGGCAGTGAAAAAAAGATTCAGTGGTGATATTAGGTAAGGGTAAGAGTCATGACGTCATGTAAAACTCAGCCATCCGTGAGATCAAAGAAACTTCTATTTATGGAACACTAAATGTTTTATCTGTGTTGTAAATACTGTTGTTTTTTAAATCTCCAACAAACAAATTGATTCCGTGATTACTGAGCTTTTCCCAAGAGGTACGATATTACAACCGATCTAGGTTAGAATGTCAAGAATTTGGAATTCTATTTTTAGCATGTGGGAATTTCCAGCTTATGACCTTCGTATAAATTTATATTTTGTTATTTTCCTGACTCATCTTATGTTTAAAACAACTTTAAATGTTTTGCTGGGATATTTTTCTACTAGACTGTCGGGCTAGTGATCTTGGAAATTCTACTAGCCCGAAATGAATTTTACTAGACATTCCCTATCGGACTAGTGCTAATTTCGAAGACTGTACAAGCTATCTGATTGGATGAGATGTATGTCGTGGCAAATCAGATTGGTTGTTGCATAATTCTAACAGTATACTAAAAACCTTTGAATTAGACTGGTGGGTTAATAGCACCCCTTGCTCATATTTAATCAGTGTTTTTACAAAACCTCGTAACTCCAAGCTTAAAACACTGATGTTTTTCAATATCAGTGATGATTTACAATTTCCTGACGAAGTGTCTCCTGTTCCTCGTAAAGCTGACAAAGTTCCTCCCCTTTATCAAATGACTGGTTTGTCTTTGTGTCCACGGTCTGCTGTACTTGACTCTTGATCAACTCTTCAAGCTCTGTCACTTTTAACTTTAACTGAGATTCTACATTGTGTGCTTGTTCAAGGTCATCTTTTAACTCTTCAATCTGAAAAACAATTAACCCATTATCAGATGGCAAAATTTTAGACTGGTTCAAATTCAAATATGTTGCAGAAGGCAATTTCAAATGCATGGAATTTTACATTTCTCAGCCTTTTTTGGGTAAAAAACATTGTGGGAAATGAAGAAATTGCTTGTCACAAGCAATTTCTTCATTGTCCACAATGTTTTTCAAAACCCCTTTCTTCTAGAGCATCAAAAGGTATCAATGTGAAATAATGGATTAAAAGTAGCTTAACCCTTTCCCAAACGTCTGATTGGATTGGGTTCAATGCTACTTTCAACTGCTTTGGCCACATTTTGGAAATTGGAGTTCCTAATTGTGGATTCCTTGCATTTCTACATTAGTACTGCAACATATCAAATCTGAGCCTCCATTCTTCTCTCTCACTTAGATGATTCACATCCATTGGTGAGAGACAAATTTCAACTTCAACTTCACTTCAACTTTTTCAGCCATATTTAAATCAATTCTGATTACTGCTGGCTGGCGCTGTCTGGAGCAGCTGTTAGGTCTAAAAAGTAAAATTGTTAGTTGTGATGTTAGACGTACAATAAAGAAGATAAAAGATGAAGAGTGCATATAGTATTAAGATCTACTTAAAGGGGTGGGTGTTTTAAAAAAAAGAATAACATTTTAAAACTGACAGCAAAAATATGGGAAATGATCTAAGATGGAATTATAGGATATTAAATTGTTTAAAAATCGGGGATAAGACTAGCCTTAAACAAGAGTGCCTGAAAGGCACTGATATCGCTCACCTGAATTCTTCGTGTATTTGATTGTGTACAATATAAATTTTGTTGTAAACAAATATATATGTCAGTATTATGTCAAATTAAATTATTGTAAACTAGAATATCACTGAAAGTGATCATACCCCCCCTTGATTTTTCACATGATTTCTCCTAGTCCAATAAGCCCCGCCCTGCCACGCCCACAATTTTTGACAAATCAAAAATTCACGAACAAGTTTTGAAAAGGGTCACCCAAGGGACATTCCTTTCAAGTTTGGTAATAATTAGCCCAGTGGTTAAGGAGGAAAAGATTTTTGAATAATCATCTTACGATTTCTCGAAGTCTGATAAGCCCCGCCCTGCCACGCACACAATTTTTGACGAATCAAAAATTCATGAGCATGTGTTGAAAACAGTCACTCAAGGGACATTTTTGCCAAGCTTGATTCTAATTGGCCTGATAATTGATTTCTAAAGATTTTTCACATGATTTCTCTAAGTCCGATAAGCCCCGCCCTGCCACGCCCACAATTTTTGACGAATCAAAAATTCACGAACAAGTTTTGAAAAGGGTCACCCAATAAACATTCCTTTCAAGTTTGGTAAGAATCAGCCCAATGGTTAAGGAGAAGAAGATTTTTGAATAACTATCTTACGATTTCTCGAAGTCTGATAAGCCCCGCCCTGGCCCGCCCACAATTTTCACCGAATCAAAAATTCATGAGCATGTGTTGAAAACAGTCACTCAAGGGAGATTTCTGCCAAGCTTGTTTCAAATTGGCCTGATAATTGATTTTTAAAGATTTTTCACATGATTTCTCTAAGTTCGATAAGCCCCGCCCTGCCACGCCCACAATTTTTGACGAATCAAAAATTCACGAACAAGTTTTGAAAGGGGTCACTCAAGGAACATTTCTGCCAAGTTTGGAAATAATTGGCCTAGTGGTTGAGGAGGAGAAGATTTTTGAAGAATTCCCTAATGATTTCTTTAAGTCTGATAAGCCCCGCCCTGCCACGCCAACAATTTTTGACCAATCAAAAATTCATGAACAAGTTTTGAAAAGGGTCACTCAAGGAACATTTCTGCCAAGTTTGGAAAGAATTGGCCCAATGGTTGAGGAGGAGAAGATTTTTGAAGAATTTCCTAATGATTTCTTTAAGTCTGATAAGCCCCGCCCTGCCACGCCCACATTTTTTGACGAATCAAAAATTCACGAACAAGTTTTGAAAAGGGTCACCCAAGGAACATTTCTGCCAAGTTTGGAAAGAATTGGCCCAGTGGTTGAGGAGGAGAAGATGTTTAAAGAAATTGTTGACGACGCACGACGCACAACGGACGCCGGACGCCGGATAGTGACTGACCCTAAGAGCTCCCCTTGAGCTCGTTGAGCTCAGGTGAGCTAAAAATAAGAACTCTACTTACAAGGATAAAAACAGGGCATGTGGATTAATTAAAAGATAACGAGTCCAACTTGCCAACAAAAATGGGCAAAGTAGGGATCGACTGGACACATAGTGGAAGGCTGTTCCATAACCTTATGGTTCTGGGGAAAAATGAAGTTGCATGATAATTTGATCTAGAATGGGGTATGTTGTACTGTAAGTTTCTTTTGGGGGAGAGATGGTGGTGTTCTACTGCAACTGAGTTTGACCTAATCTAATAAAGCATGATCAGTGACGCTACGTTCCTTCAATGTTCTAGTGTTTTCCAATTGAGGGTCTTGACCATGTTTGTTACGCTACTTGTGTAATTGTAGTCATTTAGAACATAGCGTGCAGCTGATCTTTGTACCATCTCTATCTTGTGGTTTAGGTATTTCTGCCAGGGACACCAGACTGTGGAACAGTATTCGACTTGAGGGCGAACATACGTTTTGTAAGCTGCTTCCTTGACCCGGGCGTTATTTGTTTTGACATTTCTTTTTATGAACCTGAGAGTTTGGTTTGCCTTTGATGTGATTGTATTTATGTGCGGGGCCCAGTTGAGGTCCTTACTAATGTTTACTCCAAGATATTTGGCTTGGTTAGCGGATTTTAATTCTGTATTATGTAATTTGTAGGGGAACAGGAATGGCTTTGTTTTCCTGTGGATTCGAATGACCTCAGATTTATCAGGATTGAACTCCATAGCCCAATCCTTTTCCAGAGCTCAAGAGATTTCAGGTCTTGTTGTAGTTTTTCTGCACATGATAAGGAGGAGATTGTGAGATAGACTATAGTATCATATGCTAATAACCGAACCCTACTTTTGACACTTTGGTTGTATGTGACGACCCCTCTTTAGGTTTATTTCATGATGGACAATATCATGGTCAGATGACCCAAGGCTTGGTAAGGTTTGTGTGCTGTGAACGATGGAGGGGTTGTTTGTGAGGAAAAGATCTAGGATATTTTTATCTCTAGTTGGAGTTTTAACCATTTGCTCTAGATTTGGGTGGGTGAGTTTTTCACAGAATGTGTCGTAAATGGAGTGAATGTTATTTCAAATTTTTAGTCTTTCTATGTAGAAAACATTGTGGGAAATGAAGAAATTGCTTGTCATAAAGCCTCAAAAACCTTTATCTTCTGGGACATCAAAAAGCGTCAATACATATTGTACATTTGTAAATGGAAAAAGAAACTTTAGACCATTCACAAAATATGATGCTGTAGAGGTTGTCATTGTATGAAAATGGACTACGGCTACCTAAGTAACAAACAAGCAATTTCTCCTTTTGTCTCAATATTTGCTATGCTACATTACAAACATTTCCTATCTTTATCAACATTCACTTTGTTGTCTGCAGCAGCTTCCAAATTTCAGTCTTATTATTTGCTGTTTGGTATTGCAGGGTTGCCACAAGGCTGGGGAATAAAAATTCACTGACAATTCCCTTACATTTCCCTGACAAAATTTGAAAATTACCTCACATGTTGCATCAAGATAGTTTTGGTCTTTCTATAATAACACTCAATATTTGGGACTGCAGCCACAGCCCAGCGCATCTGTCTCTCACTCAAGAGGTTCCAGGTTCGATCCCCAGCTGGGGCAAATAGCATTTCTGACAAAAATGTCACCCACCAATGGTTTGATTTCATTAGCCTATGTGGGTGAGCAGCTGGAGGCTCTGTTAGGGTGTTGTGGTAGTACTGGTATGAGAAACAGGAATACAGGAATCCATGGTTAGGTGCTCCATCCGCCGCAATATGACCATAGCAATTAAAAAAGGCATAAAACCCCAATAAACCAAACCAAACTCAATATTTTGAGAATGTTTAAAAAGTTGGAAGCTAAAGCAGTAAATATACAACACTGTATCATTTATTTTTTTCAAAATTCTTCAACTTTTGCCTATATTTTCAAATTTTCTTGACATAATTCCTTGACCTTAAAAAAATCAATTTCCCTGACTTTTCCCTGACACATGGCAACCCTGCAAAGGGTCAAGGTCAGTATCTTTACAGACTCTCTACATATGTAGAATACCTGTTAATTGTTGTTTTTACCCTTTCCAAAACAAGAAATTTTAAGGTGGTCCAATTTGAAGGCTGCTTCAGAAGATAAAAAGGATGTTTATGAAGAAAGGATTTGTGCACATACAGTGCAGAAAAAAATTGAGATAAAAGGAGAAAATGCTGGTTACCAGCATTTTCTTCTTTTGCCTCAATGTTTTCCCGAGTCTTTTTTGTTAGGATCGTCAAAAACAGCTCCTATTTGGGAAAGGGTTAAAATGTTTATTTCCTCCACAAACCAGGCCTCAGAGTTCACTTTCTGCATGTTTGGAGAGCAGTAAAGGTCAATAAATTAACGCTTTCTGGATAAGCCATGTACCTGTTAATTGAGCTTAGCAACTTCTCTCTCAAATGTTGCTATGGCCTGTGCCTTTTCCATCATATGTTGTTGTTATATATCTTTATATTATGTGACCAGTATGAAGAAATTAAGCCAGGCTATCCATCGACTTTCAAATCTGGGGGGGTTGGGTGTGGGGGTGGGGGGTTTGGGGGGCTGGGGAAGGTGTTAAAAACCATACTTTCGCAGCTTGTACCCCCTCTAATAGAGACAGAAGGCTATTTGCAAAAAATGGGGGTACAAGATTCATTTTGGGGGTAAGAAAAACCCTCATTTGGAGATTTTTGGACACCCTGTTAAGTTGTAGAGACATTATAGGGATTTACATGAAGCTGTAGTGGGGCCAAAACTGCTTATTGGGCTGGGGAGAACACTTTCTAAGTATAGGTAAGCCCTGAAACGCACTGCACTTATGCAAAAAACTGTGAATAAAAACATAATTAGTGTAAAAAGAAGAAATTGCTCATTTTAAGTGATTTCTTTTTTTCCCCAAAATAATTCATGCGCAAATTTCACATTTACAATTACATGTATATCAAGAATTTCATGCCAAAGTTGATTATTCATGTAAACTTATCTCCCTTGTTTGACTTCAGCTTGCAAAGAAATTTCTTCATGCAAATGTCCATGTCATGTTGATTATTCCTGTGAATTTTCATCAAAATAGGTACAGCTGCGTGGGATAAGTGGTGCTGACAAGATATCAGTGCACTTCAAAAATTCAAAGTCAAATTATCTCCATTGTTTGACCTTGGATTGCAAAGAAATTTCTTCATGCAAATGTCTATGTCTGCATTTATCATTCCTGTGAATTCTCATCAAAATCACTCCAGCCGTTTGGGAGGGGTAGAGGACGAAAAATCTGGAAGGATAGACAGACAGGCAGGCAGGGTAATTCCTATATCGTCGTTGTAAATGCAAAACCTCGTATCTCGTTTTTGGAAAATTTTAAAGGGGAGAGAAAAAAATGTAATAACTTTTCCCAAAGTAAAATGTTTTACTTGCAATTTGGACACATTGTTCATAAATGATTTGTCATTAATACTGATTAGTCAAAATATCTCAAAACCTGCAAGAATTGTCTTTAACAGGGCACACAAATTTGTACTTTGAAAATCGCAACAATCAACATACGAGGTTTTGCATTTACACCGACGATATACTTTTGAAGCTGTAGGGACATTACACTGATTCACTTGAAGGCATAGTTGGGCCCCTAGTAGAAGCTCCCTATAACTTATTGGGCTGGGAAGAACACTGGTACCTGTTTATTGAGTTTAACAGCTTCTGCTTCAAATGTCTCTTTCGCTTGGGTCTCTTTCAGCTTCAGTTGTTGTTTTAAACTGTTTATTTCTTCTAAACACCAGGCTTCAGAGCTCACTTTCTGCTCGAATTTGTTTTGTAAAGCATACTTCTCTTGTTCCAACTCCTATTATGAAAAAAGAAATTATTTAGGGCTAGAGATAAGTGGGGTGAAGACATTCTAACTTTCTTATTTCAATTCCAAACCCTATGTTGTGGGTACTCATTTGAATCTTCTCGATGAGACGATACAAATGAGTACCCACAATATAGGGTTTGATAAACATTAACAGAATTATTGCACTTTAAAGTCATCACCCCCTCTTATCTGGAGCTCTTTAATATTTCATGAAACATTAAACCATTTCCTAACAACAAATTTCTTGACTTTCCCAAAGGAGTTCAACGCTACAAAATATTTATAAATATCATTAAAACATATCTGTTTGTAACCCATGTTGTTCCAACTTCAAATCGGAAAAGATAATTTCATGAAATATTAAATCATTCCCACACAATGCCACTTTTTGACACGCCTAAAGTTTTGGACATTATTGAAGGAACGGAAGAAAATGCTCATTTCTGCCTTTTCTTTAATAATGTTCACCTTGTAACTGAGAGTATTTATTCTGAAAGATCAACTTTTTCGGCAACAGCTTTGAATTTGAACCATCCAAAATTTTGTTGTTTGGGAAAGGTCTAAGCCATTCTCTACCAACAAGTTTCTGGACGTTCCAAAAGGATTTGTACACAACAAAACAAATTAGTTGGGATATAGAAGTGTTTTTATAACCAATTATTGCATCTACAATTGTAAAAGTGCATTATTTATCAGTTTTTGATATGAAATGCTTAAAAATCCTCCTATTCGGTGACCATTTTGAAGAAATTAAGCTGTAGGGTACTTTTGAAGCTGTAGGGGCATAACACTTATTTATTTACATGAAGCTGTAGTGAGGCCGATACAGCTTACTGTAAACCAGGATAAGTTCGCGTCAAGAAATGTTCGCGTTTCCATGCACTCGGGCTTATTCGCGGCGTTTTAGGTTCGCGGATCAATGCTGTCCGCGAATCGCGCGAAACAAAACACGCTATGGGGGAATTTATAAACTGATATGTTGAATAATATGGGGAATCGGAGAATTGGATAATTACATATTGAATTAAGACTGTCTTTACAATATTTTAGTCGCCATTGACAGTTTGGTCGAAGTAAGTTTCAATCGACCCATTGTTTTATTTCACACTTTATAGTATACTGGATTACAGTTTGTAACACAATGCACAGAATTTGAGCGTTATATTAACTTCACACCTATTTACCTATAGCGTCGAGAAGCGATAATGACAGTTTTATCCAATATCATGGAAGGACGATTGAAACCTCGTAGCTGTGGCTAATTTTAAACTACAGTTACGAGGTTTTAAACGTCAATCGACGTTTGCTATCATACTTGGCGTTCGAATGCCAAACGACCCCTTTTCTCAATTTCAGGCAGGTGTATCTAGTTGAATAAGTTGTTTTATCTTTTTATGTCGTGTTTTCCCATATGTCTCGATATCTATGAATTTTTGGATAAAAACGAAAGTAGTCTGAAATAAAGAAAATTTTTCACTTACATCCTGTTATGAAAAAGCTATTTCCTTTGTTTACATAGTAACAAAATGTCTAGTGTAAATAAAACATCTCCTCATAGGTGTTCCCGAAACAAAAACTATCAAAGCGATTAAAGTTCGCGTTTTTATTGAAAGTAGCCTATTCGCGGCGTTTTAAGTTCACGGTTTAGACCCATCCGCGAAAGACGCTAACTTAAAAAGCGCGAAATAATTTCCTGGTTTACAGTATTCATATATACATATATTGTATTGGGCTGTGGAGAACACTGCTGAATTATAGACTGACAAAATTGTAACACAATTTTGTGTTACCAGATTAGCCTATGGTCAAGTGCAGTCTAATGAAGACCCATGCTGCCATCATGCCAAGTAATGAGGTAGCTATCCAGAGTTCTCCACAGAATAATTTGAAGCTGTAGTGGCAATTCATAGGTATTGGTTAACCTTGTTTGAAAGAAACGTACAGTGTGCATGCAAATAATTGTGAATGATAACATAATGGGAAAAGAAGAAATTGCTCAATTTGAGCAATTTCTTCTTTCCCATAATGTTTTTTTTAATACAGAATTATTACCTTTTAATCTATAGGAATGCATTATTCATCACTTTTTGACATGAAATACCTCTATATGTCTCAATTCGGTGACCATTCCTTGATCGGACTGTGAATACGCATAGGCTGATTTGGATTTGTGTGGTTTTCAAATACTATCAGTGGACATTTTTAAGATCCCAGGTCAAATTTGTACCAGGTCAATTCCATTCATTTTTTTCCCTTTTGCTCAAATATTTTCTTTGGTGTATTGAACACAAATCTTATGTTTATATGTTAGTGTCTATTTCGCAAAATCCTATAAATTCAAGAAACCCAAAATCTTGTTTTTAAGGAAAGGGTTAACCTATTACCAGATGACAAATTCAAATTCTTCATTTCCAACATTGTTTTGAGCATCTTAGTCCGGTGAGGCTCAAACAAACATCAATATGTGAGGATGGGTTAATAGGTAACTGTTTAAGTCATTCCAACACAGTGATGCTTTTTGACATCCCTGAAGAAAAAAGCATGGGAAAACATCATGGAAAATAAAGAAGTTGCTTGCGACTAGAACTAGCAATTTCTTCATTATCCATAATGTTTTCTAACCCAAAATACAAAATTGTGGTCTGCAACACCTTTCAAATTCTAACAATCCATAATTGGCCCATCTGGTAAAGGTTTAACCCTTTCCCACACAAGACCTGGTTTTGATGTCCCAAATAGATTGGATTGTATGGAGTTTTACGTCCCACTCAATAGCTAAGGTCATATGGAGACGGGACCTCGGTTTAAAGTCTCATCCGAAAGACTGGAGAAGCCAGGGATCGAACCGGCGACCCGTCTTTCAAGTCCAGCGCATTACCACTGCACTACCTCTGCCCCGAAATAGAATAGGCTTGGGAAAACATTAAGGCAAAAGAAGAAACTGCTGATAACCAGGTAGAAACTGCTGATAACCAGGTAAACCAGCAGTTTCTCCTTTTACCTCAATATTTTCAATGCAATATTTTACACAAATCCAATGGTATTCAATCTTAATTTTGTCGTCTGTAGCATCTTTCAAATTGGAGCACCCTGAAATTTTGCTGTCTGGTAAAGGTTAAATTACCTCTATCTTTCTATCGGTAGTTTTCCGCATATCATCCAAATGTGATTTCAGGTCATTGTTTTCTTCCAGCAAGTCCTTGCCTATCTCTGCACATTTTTTCACGTTGTTTTCCGAGTCCTTCAATCTTCTCTTCAGTTCCTCCGGGTCGTTAGGGTACTCCATTTCATCGTCACAATCCATGTTCTACGAAAAAAGAAATACTGGTATGCCTCTTCACGCTTAACCCATTACCACACTGACAGTGACACAGTGACTCTTTTCGACTCCCATAGAGCAATCTGAGCAAAGGGCTTGGGGAAAACATTGTGGAAAATAAAGAAATTGCTTGTGACAAGCAATTTCTTCATTTCCCACAATGTTTTCCACGCAGAAAGACCAAAATATTTCAAATTTTATTCACTTGAAATTGTTGTCTGCTATATCTTTGAATTTGGACCAGTCTAATATTTTGTCGTTTGGTAATGGGTTAAAGAAATCTTTTTCAGTTGGATGGTCTTTTAGTTACCATCATTCTGTATAAATTTTGTCCAAAATAATCAATATTTGTGGCTGAAAGAGTGGGGAAAAACCGAAAAAGAGTCGAAAACCGAAATTTTGTCAATTTCAAGGGCACATGACTCAACTTTAAACAATGCTGAAAATTACTTGTGAATTATTAAATGTACTCTTTTTAATCCCCAAACTGTGAACTACATCAAACTTTAAGTGACCTTCACCTCGATTAATTGATTATCCGCTTCTAAACATACTACACATGTGTTACCATAATAGGAAATCGGAAGGTCTTGGTCGTAGATGCCCATGTGTGAAGTTTCAAGGCTGTATCTCAAATAGTGCTTGAGATATAGACCAGGTTAAAGTTTTTGAAGACGCAACGCTGACGCCGACACTAGGGCTGTGACATAAGCTCCCCGGACAAAAAGGCCTGGCTCGCTAAAAATACCTTGTCGTTTTTTAAATCTGTGTGTAACAAAATCCAATCATGTGTTCGGGAAAGTTACCTATCGGAATAAATTTCGGACGTTTGAATTCAAAAGGATTCAACTATGATACGAAAATGCAATATTTACATGGCAGGGTGTCCAAAAACCTCTAAATGGGGTTTTTTAACCCCCAAAATGAATCTTGTAATGTACCCCCAGTTTTTGCAAGCAGCCTTCTTTGTTCCTAATAGAGGGGGTACAAGCATGCTGTAAAAGAATGTTTTTACCCCTAGTTTTTAAAGTCGGTGGAAACCCTGTGCGATTAATGCCTGAAGAAGCGGTGAGAAAAGCGTGTTTCCAAATATAGCTGCTACATGCAGGGCCATTGATGTTTGACAGACGCCATGACATCTATCAGTGACCTTTATGTCGGTGACCTCAGTGAACTTGAAAAGTCACTTGCGCAAGCTTTGTAACACATCAATCACTCTTTTGGGTGCAGCTTAGGGGCGGAGCAAACAATTTTCTGAGATGCTATTGGTTCGATATCCTGTCAACAAATTAGGAATCATGCGTTCTTTCATCCATAACTTAAAAGTGACGTGTAACAATAACGTATTATGTCTGCAGTTAAGGTATATGACCCATCATTAGCACAAAAGAGCCAGAAGCGAAATTTGAAAAGTACCAATAATTCTTAAACTGTGTTACATGTCCATTCCAAATACAAACAAAAGCATTTTAAACGGTTTAGAATTTTGAATCAATGTCATCCGATCTTTAACCCCTTTTTCGCTAAATTCCAGGGGGGTCAGGACCCCCTGACTCTCCCCACTGGATCTGTGCATGCAGATAAAGGTCATACCATGAAGGACTGAATATAACAACGATTTATCGTGGCACACAGGGATGAATGACACAGCTTATTTGGGACATGACCAGTAATCTTTTTGATAACTCCTTTTTTCGCCAAATTCCAGGGGGGGGGGGAGGTCATGACACCCTGACCCCCCTCTGGATCCGCGCATGACTTTGATGGGAAATTTCTTTCGCAATGTGTGACTGGAGGTCTCACCCATATGCCCAAAAACTTTGGTTTCTCGACATCGACACATTTCACCGCAATTTGACTTTTTGCTCTTTTCTTTCAATTTCGCTATTGCCCAATCAGGCAATATTGCCTGATTGGGCAATATTGCCAAATCATGAAATTTCACCAACCTGTTTAACCCTAATTACCACACATTGACGCCTTTGGACACCCTTGAAATAAATGGCTTTTGAAAACATCGAGGAAATTGGCCGAATATTAAATTTTGACTATATAAATGTAGTGTAACGTTTCATATTTAGGGTAGATTCCAGTTTAGCGGTCCCCAGACAAAATGGCCGCCATTCTGTTACCGCACATTGAGAGGTAAAGGGATGAAATAGTGTATTTTTTCCATCAATAAAAAGGAAAAAAAGCGGGGGGGTGGGGCGGCAGCCCCCATAAACGATTTTAAAATGAAATTAAGCGGGGGTGTGGGGGCCCATAAATACATTCAAGTGGACAAAGTAGCATGAACCATGAAAAATTTCAAATACTTGGTAGAACATTGAAACTTGGCAGGAATCTTATTTCAAATAAAACAAGTAAAATAAACTTTATTCCAATGCAATATCTTCAATAACTAATTTTTTATGATTTTTTTCAACAAGGGGGCGTGGCTCACCAATCACTGGATTTGGTACTCAATTTCTGACATGATTAATAAAATGTATTTATCAGAAGCTAGCATATCTCTGACTTCTAGGGACTTGTTTGCAAGGTTTTAATAATCTCAGGGGTCTCGTTTGCTAAAATTTGGGGCCGTTATTGGGCCCCATTCCCAATGACAAAAAGTATCTTTTTTTCCCAATTCTCTGGTGAAAATTCCCAATGAGGACCCAGAATGCCCTTTGTTGAGACCTCATCTTCATTTACAAACATTTTGACATTTTGAAGACAGTTTTAGAGTAGATTCTTGAACAAGAGTATGTACAAATGCATTTTACACCACTACAGTGTAATTTGCAGCTGAAACTGAGTGACAGTATGAATACAAACTTGTTTTAGTTTTTCCCAATTTAGATAAAAACGTCGCTATTTTTCCCAATTTCACTGGCCCCTGGCCCCAAACAAAAATTGGTAGCAAGACCCCTGAATCTACAGATCGTTAATTTGGAAATTTGTTTGGTCTACAACTCGTGAAAACAAATATTGACTCAAGATTAGTTCATTGGCTGCTTTCAGTACTTCCAGTACTTTGATTTTACGGACGCAGCCATCTTCGGATTTTTCCGTGACCTATTTGTCACTCAAAAAATGCATCCCATTTAGAATATGAAATTGATCTTAGAAACGGGATATTCATCATCTCTTTAAACAACAAGTTGAGAAAACATCATTTCAAATGATAAACACAAGATTAGTCAAGTTAATCGCCGATTACCATTCAAAACAATCAAATTCCCGAATCCCGAGTGCAGCTATGTTCAAATTTTTCCGTAAAATGTTCGTCAAATTCCGTAAGTGGGTCAGGCATTGCATTAAAATGCAAAATTCATGATGAAAACGGAGATATTGAAGCATTTTTGATTAACAAATGTCGAGATGGTATTTCTTAGTGTTGTATATCGGACAGCAAAATCACTATCGATAATCGGAAAGTCACAACCGATTGATTATCGATTGTACAATCGGTTCTTTGTAAACAAAAAAAGTCCATCAGTGTAACCTAGTAAATATCATAATTAAGTATATTTGTTTATGTGTTAACTGCATAATTATGATGCTACTCCAATACTGAGCCATATTTAAGCAAGGTCTTGAGGAGTTGCTTCTGAGGCTAGTTGTCTTTGAATGTATATAACGCTGGCTTTTTCATTTTTTGAGCAAGTTTTTTTTTCATAGCCTAAATATGTAGATCTAACTCGGTATCATATATAAGAGATTGGTAGAAAAGCAATATATAGCCTTTCATCTTGTAAAATTGAGCCTATACATGAAAACTTGTTAAATTGGGGAAAATTAATTTAAATTTTATCTTTCTGCCCTTGGTTGCTTTTGATGCTTATGTATCTACCTATAATATGTAACTATTCATCATACATGATGTATGTGTGATTAACAGATGAAGTTCCAGGACAGGTAGGAATCATCGCCGTTAATCCATTTCTTTACCAGCTTCAGACAGACTTTTCTGTTTTCTCACTGCCGATGTGATAGCATGACTTCCCTAAACATGTCAACAAACTAAGCCAAATTTTGTCAGTGGATCAATTTGGAGACATAATTGTTGTCGTTTTCCAATTAGACTTCTTTTATTGATGGTGTGCTTTATTGTTTGCAGATGAGTATGTCAGTCTAGGATGAGAATTATGTTCTTTGAAATGCTATGATTATAATATTCCGATCGTTTATACAATCTAAAGCACCCAATTAATTAATTACAACTGATTGAACAATATTCATTACTAAAATGCACCTGATATGCTAGTCTGGTTCCCGTACCTGAAATCTACTACGGATTTAAGTACGGTAATAGCTAATATCTGACGGTCACTCAGACGGCCTGGACAGGTGACGCTTTCCATACACCGAGCCGTTTCATTGGTCTATCGATTATATCGATTGACCAATCAAAGGACAGAATGCAGTACCTGTTCCCAGTCGTAAATTCAGTTATTTACACGAATGGGTACCAGTCTACTGATATGCTTTAATAGATCCATCAAAAGACATTGTTCTTGTTCGATTAATTTTACTGAAATCACAGACTACCAATCAAGTGGTACCCCCTTACTAGATTTGCTTTTTGGAATTATGTTCTTTGAAATGCTATGAATAAAATATTTCGATCGTTAACACTTTTTAACCCTTTCCCAAACGACAAAATTTTAGGGAGATCCACTTCAAAAACAACCACAAATGACATAATGGAAGTTATTTAAGATAGGATTTGTGTAAAATATGGCACGGAAAATATTGAGACAAAAGGAGAAACTGCTGGTTATCAGCAGTTTCTTCTTTTGTTTCAACATTTTCCCAAGCCATTTCTATTGAGGACGTCAAAACCAGGTCTTGTTTGGGAAAGGGTTAAAGCACTTGCATGATAAATAATAACTGGTTAAACTATTAAGCTATCTTCATTACTTAAATATAGCTTTAAATGCTGGAATCTATCTATCAAAAGAATTTAAGTCATTGTTAATGTTCGATTAATTTTGGTAAATAGCAGACTACCAATCAAGTCATTCTTTCTGTTTACTTTGCATAAACTTCGGGACCCATAAACTTCTACTTTCACTTCATAAAAGTCATAGCAAGAGATTGGGCGAGAGTAAGGAAAGAGCCTGGAACTTTCATTCATCAATTTACTTTTTTGATTATTAGAACCAAATGTCCGGAAAATTAACTGTAAAAGAAAAAGTGCAACTATCGATAATTGAAAATTGCAATCGATTGTCGCCGATTTTGGGCTCAATCCGATAGCTTTCGATAGCTGGCGACTATCGACACAACACTAGTATTTCTGATATCAAGTCTACTATGCTCTTGACGGGGAACACTCGATGATTCACTATAAAATTTGATTGTTAATTTTTCATTACTTTCTATCAAGGTCAAAACGAAGCGCTTTCGTTCAGAGTTTGTGATGTTCCGGAAGAAAAATATGTCTTCTTTTGTCATTGGTCAGTTTCCTATCGAATATCCAATCAGAAATGATGTTTTAAACGCGTTTAATGACTGCTTCGCGGGTAACTCTTTTTTACCTCCATTTTGAGAGCCAACTTGATTTAGTGTTAGACGAGTGACATCCCTTGTTGGTTCATGCTAGACAAAGTAAATGGGCGCCATTTTGGTAGGGACCGCTAAACTGGAAGTGTTCCCATATTTACTGCATTTTAAGCCATACTTTGGGCTTGGACCCCACCCCCCACCCCCACCCCTGGGAAAAAAATCTGGCTTGGACCCCCCCTGGAAAAAAATTCTGGATCCGCCCTTGAAATTACATGTTTATTTACACTTACAATTATTGATATGTCTTCGTAAACAACCCACAAAGTTATCTTTACACCAATTAAGTATTGTTCAGAAATGTGTCAGTGGAAATGTCTTTAAAACTTGAAAAAAGATATTTTGATATTTTTCAATTCGAATCAACCGCCATTTTGAAAAATCACCGTAAGAATCGTGCGATCATAAAATTTACAAATATGGCGTCACACCACAGAGGCTGACTTCGATTGGGACTATCGCTCAAGCTATTTCAGCCATCGTTCCAACCGAACACCGATAGTGCGAGCTATTGACGTCATTTCCGCAGCTATAGCTCCAATCGAACAGCGATGGTGCGAGCTATTGTCCGATCACCGGAAAAAGTGTGGTCCGATCATTCCCGCCATTACGTCATTCGGAACACCTCGGATAACAGCGAACCAATCAGTGTCGAGGTAAACAAAGATTTTGATTGGCTGACTCAGAACGGGGAGGAATTCAATTGACGGAACAGCGCTGGTTCCCAATAATGGTTCCCGTCCTCGCGAGCTATAGTGCCAATCGAAGTCAGCCAGATTGTTTAACCCTTTCGCTGTCATTAGTCTGGTACTCTCCAAGGCGAGGCCTATTGATTAAATCATCAAACAACGACCTCTGCAGTTTTTGATATATCAACCGACTATTTGGTCGTCATAGTCTAATTATAGCACACAATTTGAATGATCAAATCAAAATCGTTCAGTTTTTACTCACACGCGCGGTCATTCATGTAAACAGTGATAACATCTAACAGATTAACCTATGAGTTGCGCTCTGCATAATTACGTCGTTTCTATTTTTGGCCGATGATTGTAATTTGAGACGTCAACCAGTGAAAATCTGTATCAAAAAATTCAAATGTTTTGATGTTTCCAGTCAATGATTGGATAACGAAATCCCGCCAAGGCCCCGAGATTAGACGTGAAATACCCCCGTGGGAACAAAGTATCATTTCATCATAGTTTACGAAGAGGAAATGTACTTTGTTGTAAGAAAGTATTAGTCTGGGTACTGATCATTCCCCCCCCTTTACTTTCTCCGGTCTAAAGATCAATAATGATTTTCACACCCTCTTTTTCTTATAGCACCGTTTTAGTAATCAAAGTACTAGCGTTTGACAGATAAAACAGTGAAATTTGTGTTAAAATCGGTAAACTATAAGTGTTTTTATGAGGAATTTTCCAAACAAAAGACAACAATATGGCTGCCATTAGAACCTGCACTTACTATTCATGCCTAGACGCCGTAAACATCACTATGAATGACACCAAAAATGCTGGAAAATGCTTCGGGGTAGTTTGAAATTAGCCTACGTTCAGTAGAAAATTTCTACGACCTGTTCCATCAAAACGTTTTATTTTCAACGGAAACATCTAGTTGAGGTTTGTTCATCCATTTTCCTTTTGTTCTAAGATTCCAACAATTTGCGAATAAAATCAGTTTGAATAGATATTGTCAACTTATAAATGATTTTGAAATTTTGTAATATAGTAGATTCTTAATCTCTCTGTATGTGCTGAAAATTTGAATGAAATGTATCAAATGAGTCAAGAGTTATGCCTGTTTTTTGTTTACAGGGTACGATTCTTGCAAATTTCTTCGAATTAATTTGGCATCCAGAGGACAGTCCAATATTGGATATTTGGCAGCGAAAGGGTTAAGACAGAATTAGTTTTTGAACAATATTTTCATTTGCTACCTAATGATTTAGCTATGGCTTTTTGCCATTTTAGATGTTTGAATCACAAGTTTCCAATTGAACTTGGTAGATTTTGGGGCATTGAGAGGGATGATAGGATATGTGATGTATGCAGATTTAACGAACTTGGCGATGAATACCATTACTTGTTTGAATGCTCTTATTTTGAGGAGCAGAGAAGAATTTTTTTTTCCACGGAGCCTGCCACGTCAACCAAATGCTATTATCTTTGATGAGGTCATGAATAACAAGGATAAACCTGCTCTATTTAAGCTCAGTAAGTTTTGCAAGGAGATTCTTGCAACATTTAAGGTGATACACAGCAATGTTTAGCCCTTCCCCAAAAACCTGGTTTTAGACCCTAATTGAATATGCTTGTGAAGACATTGAGACAGGGGAAGATAATGCTGATGATCAACATTTTCTTCTTTTGCCACAATGTTTTTAGTGCTTTATTGTACACAAATTTCACTCTTTCAACATTCATTTTGTCGTCAGCAACAGCTCTGAAATTGAACAACCCTAAAATTTTGCTGTTGGGGAAAGGGTTGATATCATGTCATTTATAATATTATTGAACAGTGAACCAGAACAGAGCTCCTGGTGTCATAAGAATGGTGGACCACTTATCTCTCTTCTTTGTTCGCACTGTAGCACTAGATGGACACTAGTTGATGAAGTTAATGTCGGCTGGTGTCGGCCTGGATGCTTGGCTGTTTTTTGCTTTTTTTCAGAGGAGAGATGGGTGTTCTTTATTAAACCATTAAACTATTTATCTGTCCTGGCCTAGTATTGCGTTAATGGGCATTGGAGAACAATACTGGTTCGGATGGGATGCTACTCAGCGTGGCTTCCCATCTGAGCCTGTATTGTTTCATACAAACACAAAAACTCAAGGATATTTACCAGTAAATATATTTTCCTAAATTTTTCATGTGCCCTATGACTACATCTACTGCTGATGGGCCTTGATAGATGGAGGATACCAGTAGGTCTGGTTAACATATTTCATTTACTTCATAGATCTAGTATTTTCCATGCTACTCAGATTGTCTTTTTGTGTGTTTTCTTTTAAGCTTTCTCTACAATGTTTGTCATATTATATTGTTTTGTCAGTTATTGGTTTATTGATCTATATCTCGGTTAGAGGTCATGATCTTATTAAAATCTTGAAAAATCTTGAAAAAAAACCTTTGCCTGTGAGGGGACTATGGGAACACTCCACAACGGGAAATGCTTCCAGGTCGTAGTACACAAGTTGTACATAGTTCCGTCAACTCCTTTTGTTGCATTGACTCTGTGTCTGAAGTATAGACATATGCATGAAATGTGGTTCTACATACTGACAGACCATCAGTGAATGCCTACTGTTAGGATGTGTTTATGAAAACCTCAGGAACTAGTTTCTTGTCCGGTCGTGATCTTTCACCGGAAGCGTGATTGAAGATTTTGGTGCTATTTATACCACTTTCTCGGTAGTAACTTAAAAAACAAGGAATGATCTATCAGGCTGACTAAGTAAAATGTAGCCTACCACAGAGACTTCTGAGAGAAGCTATTTTACCATACTTTAGGTCTATATGAACCAATTTATTTCCCATTGACGACCATTCGATCTTTTAGAATGGCCCAGAAATTGCCAAAATAATTTAAAATCACGGATGTTTTGCTTTTAACTTGAAAATATAATATAATCAGTCACAAATGAATAAATCATGTTCAATTGCAATAAAAAAAAACATTGGCAAATCACACGCCATCTTGATCGTAATTATTCATCCGGATCTTCCATATACTTTTTTGTCAAAGATTGGGCAAACACATTTACTCCCCTTAGATTAATAGGCCCGTGTCGTTAAGGAGTCGCACCCTATATGTTATTCATTTGAAGTTTTCATCAACATTTTTGTTCGTGTGTTTGTATGTTTAGGCTATGACTTATACCATGATAGGCCTACTTGTCTGTATATTTGTATGTAACCTTTGCTTTATTTGCTCTCCACTTTTGCCTATCGGCCTGTTCCCTTGCACTATCTTGAACAGTGCTCGAACGCAATGATGGCTTAACCCTTTCCCAAACAAGACCTGCTTTTGACGTCCCTAGTAGTAAAGGCTTGGGAAAACATTGCAACAAAAGAAGAAACTGCTGATAACCAGCAGTTTCTCCTTTTGTCTCAATATTTTCTGTGCCATATTTTACACAAATTCTATCTTTAATAACATCCATATTGTCATTTGTGTCAGTTTTTGAAGAGTATCACGCTTAACTTTTGCTGTTTGGGAAAGGGTTGATAACTTCATGTATTTACAGTATTACCAGTAACTTCTGATATGTAGCCTATACGTGGGCTGTTAATAAAGTATCCGGAATAGTATCATAATTAGTAGATAAATGGAAATGTTATGAGCTCATTCCGGATACTTTATTAACAGCCTTCGTATATCAGTTTCCAAAGTAACAGCCTAAGTGGCGCAGTGTTAACGACACTTGACTTGTAGCCAGGTGATTACGAGTTCGAACTCTGGTAAGGTGTATCTTTGGGCAAAATACTCAACCCATTACCAAACAACAAAATTTTTGGGTAGTCCAATTTGAAAGAAGTTGCAGACAACATTTCCAATTGAATGGAATTTCTAATCATTAGGTCTTTTTGGATGGAAAACATTGTGGGAAATGAAGAAATTGCTTGTCACAAGCAATTTCTTCATTTTCCACAATGTTTTCCAAAGCCATTATCTTGTAGGGAGCCAAAAAGAGTCATTGTGTGACAAGACACTTTATTGTCAGTCCCAGTCTACCCAGCTGTATGGAGTGGGTAGCACCTTGGCAGTGAGATAAAACTTGCTGTCTCTTCTAGAAAAAAGAAAAAAAATGGGCATAAAAAACTTTCAGTAGCTTATAAACATAGAGGCCTACATCTGGCCTCGAAAACTGTATGAACAGTTTGAAGTAAAATACCCCCCTACAGCGTTTTGGGGAAGTCATTTTGTGGTAAGTTGTTGATAGACCTACTGCTGATATCTGTGGGGTTTTAAGCATATAAATTTCTCACTAATTACTTGTCCATGATTTTTCACATGTGCTAATATCTTAAACATGAGATGGGGCCTTTCCCGGACAACCACGTTAAAGGATGGTCTACTTTGAAACTTGCTACAGGCGATAAATGAATGTTCATAAAGACAGTACATGGTTTAAGTACAGCGCAGCACACAAAATATTGAAGCAAAAGGAGAAATGC
Source organism: Fragum sueziense (assembly GCA_963680895.1). Classification (NCBI taxonomy): domain Eukaryota; kingdom Metazoa; phylum Mollusca; class Bivalvia; order Cardiida; family Cardiidae; genus Fragum; species Fragum sueziense. The sequence continues at coordinate 29,464,878 of OY804600.1, read as the reverse complement.
TGATTTTCTTCTTCTTTGTCTAGATTTGTTTCTAAGCTTCTCTTTTTAGGAACGTCAAAATCAGGCGTTCTTTTTGGCAAGGGTTACCATTAATCCATTCTTTTAAAATGACATTTTAGGGTAGCCTAGTTCAAAAGATAACGATAGTAAGGTAGTCCATCCATAATGAGATTTGCGCGACGTCGGAACTCTTCTGGCCACGTCGAAAACATTCGGCAGTGGAACTTTCCACTGCCGAATGTTTAAGGACAGATCCTCCAGTTGTTACTGCGCAACGTACTGCGCATATCCTAAATAACCAAATAAAGCTGTTTCAGTAATTGGTCTTTTCAGCAAATGTATTTTTTTTTTACATTTAGTTAATGTTTGGTTGATAAATGACAAGACCCTTTTCGGTTATTTCAATTTTCTCTGTTTGGTCAATTAAAGTGTAATAGTACTCGGATGGTACATTTCACTTTCTGTTACGCGTTCAACATGTGGCGTTAGCGATAGGAAACGGAGCAACAAAAGCAAAGTGGTGTCTTTATGAGCTAGCCCGCTTCAGATGGACACAAAAGATGACACTTTTTATTATCTAAAGCTGGTAATAAGGAAGAAAATGGATAAAAGTAGCGAAACAATTTCGGACAGAGCTGCAAAAATTAAACCAATTTTTACTAATAACTAAGAAAAACGCTTGGTTTGATATATTTTTCTTTTTTTGTTTTTGTAGGTATGACAAAGCACTATGTCTATACCAAAAAAGAAAAAAAATTCTTACCGCTGGAATATTTTTTATTATCAGAAACGTTGCAAAAAATAGCAATTTCAGCTACTTTTTAAAGAATGTTTTATTAAAAATTTCAAAATCATCAATAAATTTTCCAAAATTGATACTTATTTATACAGAATTAAACATATTGAACACAATAAAGACTTATTTATGTAATCCTAGTCATTTCGAACACCTGTTTTGTGGGTATTTAAGTGACACCTCATTTTTGCAATTTTAGACAAGGGTAGCCTCCCTTGACATCCAATAACTTTTTAATTCGCTTGGTGACCTATAGTTTTTAAGTCATTTTTTTACTTCTCATATATTTAGATATCAGTACAGAAAAAATAAAAAAAATCTTACCGTGGGAAATAAATGGAGGATCTGTCCTTAAGACCGCACCCGAATAGGTTCGGATACGTAGCGACGCCGCTAAAAATCCGATGTTTTATGAATCCCAAAATGGCCACATTACAGGTATTTTACATTAAGGTAAGTTTGGAGAGCGGCCATGTGACTTGCAAATTTTGTGTTTATTCTGCGGCACCAAATGCCAATGCTACAATTTTCATCAACATTTTAAAGCAAAACATTCCCCTTTATTGTGATGGTGAATGTCAAATGAAGTATTTTATTGTTCTGAATCTCAGCATATGCCGGAAAATTTTAGTATGTTTTTGAAAATATAGATATATTTGTCATAATTAGGCTAAAAGAGGGTGGGTGGGGTAAGATAAACTCAAATATCTTTTTTATTTGCATGGAAAGGTTTGCTGATTTTTTTGTGTAAAAATAACTCTTGGTATCATCTTCAAAATATCCAAAAACAAAAAATATTCATCAGGTATTTTTTTTGGCATATTGAAAAAAAGTTACAAAATTTTCTCAGAAAAATGTGATTTTTCAGCTTTTCCCATAATTTTTTTTCCAGAAAATGGTTTTAAAATATTTCTTTCAATCATTTCATCACATTTGTGCATGTGTTCAGTCTCTAAATTGATAGAACATTTGAAATTATCCATTCAGAATAACTTGCTATATAACTTTAAAACATAAGGGTAATTTTGCGAAAAAGGCCATTACTAGTCAAGGGCAGATAACTCTGACACGAAAACGAGTCAGGAAACCTACCCTGATTTTTTCATATTTTGTTCAGGAAATGTTACTTTACTTGTACAAATAAAAAAATCATTGGGCGGATAAAAAGTATACCCCAAGTCCAAACTTACCTTAAAACCAATTCTTGTTTGGGAAAGGATTTACAATGAATTGTTTTTAAGACAATACTGGACATTGTTTCAGAAAAAAACGGAAACGTTTAACGAAATAAAATGTTGATATGCCCAGTCAATATTGGCCTCACTTTCCCTATGTTTTCGTTGCCATAATTTGCAGTGAAGATTTTCTATAAAGGCTACCATTTATTCCATACTCATTCTACGTTGGCTTTTTGATTCAGTCTTGAATTTTGTCGGTTGGGAAAGGCTTGACTTCAATTCAAACCCATCGACTGTCTTTTTGTTGCTACGAAACTATGCCCACACAGAATCAATTAATTGAACTTACTGATTTTGATCAAACAACAGTAATAACCCTAAATCTAGTTGTCATAATAAGACTTTTTATTTGTTTGCAGATAATCAGCATTCTCCCTTTGCCTCAATATTTTCTGCATCGTATTGTGGGCCTACAAAAACCTTTCCTCATAATTGTTATCTCTCTTTTCGTCTGTAGCAGCTTTCAAATTGGATCAGTCATTTTTTTCGGACTAGGCCAGAGTAGAATTCGAATCTGGATTAGGCCGATTCCGGATCGGCCTACTCTCCATTGCCGAGCTCTATTGATTAAACCATCAAATATGACCTCTGCAGTTTTCGGTACGCCAACAGCCTATTTGGTCGTCATAATCTAATTATAGCACACCATTTGAATTATCGAATCAAAATCATTCAGTTTTATCTTGCATGATCATTACGTATACATTACGTCGCTTCTATTTTTGGCTGAAGCCGGTAACATTTGAATTATCGAATCAAAATCATTCAGTTTGATCTGGTTTGATTACGTATACATTACGTCGCTTCTATTTTTGGCTGAAGCCGGTAATTTTAAGCGTCAGCCAATGAAAGTTTGTATCATCTTTTTGAATTGTTTTGTTGTGTATCGCCAACGATTGGATACTGAAATCCCACCAAGGCCCCGAGATTAGACGTTAAATGACCCCGCGAGAACAGAGCTCATTCTATCGAAATGGAATGTAGAGATAATGTGCTCTGTTCATAAGAGAGTAGGATCGGCCTAGATTCCAATATTAATGTGGCCTCCGACAATTAGGCATATAAAGACAAATGTTACTTGATAACCCACCGTCGTTCTTCGGATACCCTGCAGTCTGACGAATTTTATTGATTTTAGATAGAATGAGATTCAATAAGAGAATCTTCAGAACTCTTATGAGACTAACTTAGATGCCACTGCTTTTCATCAAAAACCTCATAACTGCAGCTTGAATGAAACAAGCTGCAGTTACGAAAATTGTCAAAAAAGCGGCAGTATGACACGCGGCTATTTTGATAGAATGAAAGTAGAAGCATATTGAAGGGAGAGTGCAAGAGTGATTTACACAGCAACATTTTCCCCAAAACAGTTCTAAAAACCATCGCCAGAAAGCCGGGGGTATAGCACATGAATTGGGTGAAAATCGCTGCACTTCAACAAAAGCCTCGTAACTGCAGCTTAAAACAAGATGCAGTTAACGTGTTTTTATTGAACACGATGAAATAATGGAAATCACATTTTTTTCTTTTCTTCGTTGTCTTCCAACATTTTATTGACCAGGGATGCCAAGCCTATACTTACTTTGTTTACGGAAAATGTTAATTTCCCAACGTTCTCAACACGGTGGGGATTGTGCATGCTGGGATGGATAACGAATATGGAGTATACGGACAAAATTTGCCTCGCTTCGGGTAAGAAATTGTGCAATAATTTTGTTATTTCTGCTCCAATTTTCAAGCGGTTTGTTGCATGTACCCCGCATTAGAGAGCTCTTTCCTCGGATATATGACTTGTTTGTAGAATTTTTGTACTTTGTCCAAAAATTGATCCCAACCGACCAGAAAAACGACAAAAAATTCAGGCCCTTTTTCTAGTCGGTTGGGATCGGTTTTTGAGAAAAGTACAGGGAAGTTCCAGATAAATAATACATCTGAGAAAAGGGCTTAGTAAGACGGAGTACATGCAACAAACCGCATGAAAATTGACGCAGAAATAAGAAAGTTATTGCACAAATTCTTACCTGAAGCGTGGTTAATTTGGCCGTAGTCGTTAGCATTTCGCTTTCTGGTCGGTTGGGACAATAGTTCGGAAAAAGTATCATGAGTTATCTAATGTCATACATCCGATGATTGAGCTCGATAAGGCGGGGTACATGCAGCAAACCGCTTGAAAATCGATACAGAAATAACCGAGTTATTGCAAAATGTCTTACCTGAAGCGAGGCGAGTTGGCATCAAATTTTGTGCAAAAAATAGAATGAGTTTACCATTATGTTTTGATAAACCGTCGGTGTTGTTACAACATCTCGTAACTACGGTTTGATTCAAGTCGTAGTTATGAGATTTTATAACAACACCAACGAAATACTATTTATTTGTCCGAAATTACGTCACGGTTTACTTGATAAAATCGTTCCCTATTGTCGGTAGTCGTTATCCATCCCATCATGCACAATCCCCACCGTGTCAAGCAAAGGACTCTATCTCTACATTGTTCCATACAAACACACGCACTAAAAAAGTTGAAATGCAACCCTTGGCTTGCGAAGATGTAGTCTGGGTTCCCTCCCCTTTCACTACGTGATCTTCTTTCCGCAGTATAGAAGGCAGGGAACCAGACTAGCGAAGATGACCTTCACCAATACGCATGGTGCATTTTTACGCATAATTGAATGAGTCTGGAAAGTATTAAGACAAGAGGATAATTTTTTGATAATCACCAGTTTTTCCTTTTGCCTCAATATTTTCTTTGCTATATTCACGGGTGGTAAACAGAGAAACTAGCTCCAAAGAGGTAGTTGCATAGAGCGAAAATTTGTAGGTCACGAACACATTTTCTAAAACTATTTCTTTTAAAGCGAGTTTTTGAGAAATCCGGCGATGCTGTAATGTAAAGAAATGGTCGAAGTTTGTTGTGAACGGGAGTAAACGGTATTAGTAGCAGGGGTTTAATACAAGCGTTGAAAAACATTTCAAAATCGAAAGTAAAAAATGTTTTACTTTCGATTTTGAAATGTTTTTCAACGATTGTATCCAAACTCTGCTTAATAACACCGAATATTCTCGTGCACAACAAACTTCGACCATTTTTAATTGGACGTCCGAAAGGACGTACAATTCTTATAACCACTTTTGGACAGGCGAAATGGGTTTTCATTACCAAAAAACCCTTTCTCAGACTCAATTGCCAGTTGACCAAAATTCAAAATAGATTTTGCGACCATACAGGAAAACTGTCGTATCTTTTCCTACTTTCTATGTGTTCTCTAACAAATACTATAAGATTCATTGGCCGATTCGATTCATGCCACGTCTTAACCAACTTTACGATCTTTTTTCGGTTTAATCATTTTCTTGTAGTTTTTTTACTTTCGTAATATTTATTGTGTAAAGGGTAAGATCTTTAGAAAGCGATACATGCATACACTATGGTTATAATGTAAACAGACACCCTATATCATCAGCAGCAGCGATAGCTCAAACGGGAAAGGATTAACCTCGCAACCTTTTTTCAGTTTTAAATTTGGAACGCCGTTGGTTCAAAACCAGTTCGGATTATTTCTTCTGTAAAACGTTTGTTTTTTCTTGATGTGTTTACTGAAAACACACATTTTAGAATGATTACCCAATTTAATGCACGTATTGTGTATGATAGGTTCCTTTTCTTTGATCATTGTTGTTTAAGTCTTTGACATATGTAAAGGAACGGGGTTTCCACGAGACGTACTTTGGAACCAGGGTTTTGAAATTGATTATCGGGGAGTGAGTTCATTTCGCAACTCGGGTTCGACTCGATGACAAATCGGGGTTCCATCTGAACAGCCTCAGATGAGACACTAGTGAAATCCACCTATTCAGAAAAATAGTTGCTCTTACGAGTTTTTTTTCTCCAGCATCTGTATCACTGATATTCGACAGTATCATGACCTATTTACCTACTGATCGATGATCATGACAACAATGATTATTACTAGTATAAGACTAAGTGACAGCGTTTACGTGTATTGAGCTAAGAAGATGAAGCAATGGGTCTGCAACAGATGGTACCTGGATGATCGTATGAATATGTTTACAGATAGGGACATTGCTATTCTCAAATTTTCGTTGATAATGATATGAAGATTTAAATTGCTTATTGTACTCCACTGCCATTTTCCCGACGGCAGGTTCCCAATTTCTTCTTTTTATGCACATCTGTAGATGTAAGGATGCTGCGGTAGTACTGGTATGAGGAATCCATGGTTAGGTGCTCCAATTCATCTGGTATTTTGTTTCAGGAAAAGTATGTATTGAATTTGTTTTGTAACCACAACCAAGGAAAACTGCTACCATGTTTTTTTTTCTTTTTTTTACTCTAAACAGGAATAAAAATCAAAGTGCTTGGAGCACTATATTTAGACGCCTCTCATTGATTGAGCGGAATTGTATGTAAATGATCGGCGTTTCATTACTTTATTTCGTTGAATTTGTGTTAAGATCGATTCTAAATCACTGCGGTCGTTTTTTCGCCAACGATGGTGGAGATAGAAGTCGAACAAGAGTGCCATGGTCACAATATACGCCGCCACTTATAAAACTTGAGACAAAAAAAATGACATTGACAAGGATTTATAAATATTCACACAAAAACCTGTAAAAAGTTGTGTTCACAAAAAGGTTTTTATAAATATCCAGTCACAAACCTGGAAGGAATTGCGTTCACGAGACTGAAATATCATTAAGCCCTAGAGACTAAGATTGAAGGGGGCATAACAAAAATCAATGAACCATAAAATCCTTACTTCATGCACATCTACCAATTAAGGTAATAACATCCACCAAGTTTCATAAGGATCAGTCAGAATCTTATAAGAAGCTGTGTTGACAAGGCTGCAATTTCAATCAGCCACAGAGACTAAGTTTTAAGGGGGCATAACTCTAGAAAAAATCAATGAACCATAAAATCCTTCCTTCATGCAAATCTACCAATTGAGGTGATTGACCAAGTGTCATTAATATCCAGCCATAAACGTAGGAGGACTTGCGTTGACAAGGCTGCAATTTCAATAAGCCCCACAGACTAAGTTTTAAGGGGGCATAACTCTGGCAAAAATCAATGAACCATAAAATTCTTCCTTCATGCACATCTACCAATTGAGGTGATAACATTGACCAAGTTTCATTAAGATCTAGCCAGAAACTTAGGAGGAGTTGTGTTGACAAGGCTGCAATTTCAATAAGCCCCAGAGACTAAGTTTTTAAGGGGCATAACTCTGGCAAAAATCAACGAACCATAAAATCCTTCCTTCATGCACATCTACCAATTGAGGTGATAACATTGACCAAGTTTCAAGAAGATCCAGCCAGAAACTTAGGAGGAGTTGCGTTGACAAGAAAAGTGGACGGACGTACGAACGGACGGATGGACGGACGGACGGATGGACGGACGGATGGACGGACAGACGGAGAAGATGACGCCAATATACGTCCGCCTCCGGCGGTGTATAAAAAAAGATGATTAAAAAGAACAATGTCTGAGTAGAATTCGAGCCCAGGGACTTCCGGATATAACATGTGTAAAGAGTACAAGGTGAGTGCTCTGCTAAGTGAGCTATCGCGGCTTTCATTTATGCAGCGCGTTGGCTTACATTTTGAATAAATTGCTTTGTAGCGTACTTTATAAAATCAATGAAAAGTATAACTGACGACAATACTTATAGTAAACCGAAACAAGAAGACAAAAGTGCTAATCGCATGGCCTTAATTGAATTTGGTAATCAAATTAATAGTGATTATTCATAGCGACAAATCAGTTGTCTTGAAACGGCAATCAAATCAATTTGAAGCCTGAGAAGGATTTTCTGGTATTAAAGCCGATTTCGTATGTCCGAAACCGATCTTATAGAATTAAACACAGAAGAATGAATAAAATATCTTTCGTTCATGTACAATCCCGCTCAATCAATCAGAGACGTCCAATTACAGTGCTCTCAGCACTTTGATTTATATTACAGCATCGCCGGATTTTTCAAAAATTCGTTGTAAAAGAAATAATTGTAGAAAAATGTGTTCGTGACCTACCTTTGTTTACAGATTTTCGCTCTATGCAACTACCTCGGTAGAGGCCGGATGTCACGAGGAAACAAAATACCGTTGACTCTTTTTGGAGCTAGTTTCTCTGTTTACCACCCGTGATCCATTGTTTCATCGACATAAACTTTGCCCCATGTGGCAGATTCAAAGTACAATAGTCCCAGCCGAAAATGACAGTGACGTAGGCTGATGTTTACTGCTGCAAAACCAATCAATTCGTCTGGTTTGCACCGTTACAAATACGAACAGAGTTGATTGGTTGTCAAGTAGTAAACATTAGCCACGTCACGGTTATTTTCGGCAGGTACTATTGTAGGAACAGTTTTTTTTTCTGTTAACGAATAGTGAGGATTAAGAATGACAAATATTCAAAAACCTTTCGCATGATACGTTCAAAAACGCCGTAACTACAGCTTATTGCGACTGCAGTTACGACATTTTCGGACGTAACCATCGATTTGTCATGCTTATATACAGTCGACACCCGTTATGTCGACATCGGATAAGTCGAATTTTCGCTTAAGTCGAAGTTCAAATCTGGTCCCGTCCTCATCTATTGTCATATTTTTTTTCAAAACCAAATAATTCCGAACTGAATATAGCCATTGAAATATAGTAGGAAAAGGATAGAAATTGCTCGACACGAGCAATTTCTTTCCTTTTCCTACTATATTTCAATAATATTCGTACTTGATAAGTTTAAAAAAACGGTCAAATATCAAATATCTCGAAGCCAAACAAAATCGGATGAGTCGAACTCCGGATATGTCGAGGTATTTTGACGGCCCCTCCGACTTCGATACAACGAGTGTCGACTGTACTCAAAACGGTCTTTTAATAGAATTTCTACAATTACGACAACAACAAGAGCTGTCCGAAGACAGCGCGCTCGACTTTCTAAGTTGCTTAGTATAAAGGGGACATAACTCCAAATAGAGTGGTCCCAGGGTCATGGGCCCTGATAGTAAGGTAGAGGGTGTGATGGTGAATAAGTATTCCAAGTTTGGGTTGAATCCCTTTGATAGTATGGAAGTTATTGATGTTTGAAAAAACTTTAACCTTGGTTGCAACGCCGACGCCGACGCCGACGCCCGGGTGACAGTATAAGCTCTCATTTTCTTCGAAAAGTCGAGCTAAAAATGATTGGATATTTGCCTTTATGGATGACTGCAAAACCACATGATGGAACTCTTTATTTTGAAAAGTGCATACAAAAAGAAAGGATCGCCAATTCAGGACAATCGCCGAAACAGGGCAATGAACGATATAGAGGAACGGTGTGCTAATGTACAACACACGTAAATCATTATGCGCATATCTTTACCTTCTTGCTAATACATATGGCACCAATGATATGCTAATAACCAGCATTTTCTCCTTTTGCCTCAGTATTTTCTTTGAATTTTTGTAGGCCCTACTAGAACCCTATCTTTATGAACATTCATTTTGTCGTCTGAAGCAGCTTTCAAATTGGGATGGTCCAGAAATAGCCGTTTGGGAAAGGGTTAAACCCCCCCCCCCTCCCTTCATGTTCGCAATCCAAGGATTCTGCATACATTTCTTTCCTAACAATGACAACAATGACGAATTTTGACACACCTTATTGAGTGGGGTTTGGAAAACATTGAGGCAAATGGAGAAATTGTTGATGATTTGCAGTTTTTCCTACTGCCTCAATATTTTCTATGTTATAATTGCATACAATTCCAATGTCTATCGACGCCATATTTGGTTACTGTCGCAGCTTCAAAATAGTGAACAGTCGGCGTATTTTTTCTATAAAGAATAATAAAAGTTTAGTCTCTAAAATTTTAACCTTTCGTAGGCTACGTTCGAAAACGCCGTAACTACAGATAATTCCGGCTGCAAAATACGACATTTTTAGCTCGACTTTTCGAAGAAAATGAGAGCTTATACTGTCACCCGGGCGTCGGCGTCGGCGTTGGCGTCGGCGTTGGCGTTGGCGTTGCAACCAAGGTTAAAGTTTTTTCAAACATCAATAACTTCCATACTATCAAAGGGATTCAACCCAAACTTGGAATACTTATTCACCATCACACCCTCTACCTTACTATCAGGGCCCATGACCCTTGGACCACTCTATTTGGAGTTATGCCCCCTTTATACTAAGCAACTTAGAAAGTCGAGCGCGCTGTCTTCGGACAGCTCTTGTCGAACGTTATCATCGTTTTGCGATGTTGCCAGACAAAACTTGTTTTACTTACTGTTATCCCTAACGACAAAGTTGTAGGGAAGGCTTAACCCAAATTTAAAAATTGCTGCTCTTCAACGAAAACCTCGTAACTGCAGCTTGCTTTAAGCTGCAGTTACGAGGCTTTCGTTGAAAAGCGACAATGATGACGACAGCAATTACTAGTGAATGTTTTAGTTATACTTAAAACGTTTTTTTTATGTTTCTGTGTAGAAAAAATACGGAAAATGAAGAAATTTCTTGTCAAAAGAAATTTCTTCATTCTCCATAATATTTTACACGGCCTTTATTTTGTCGGGCACAAAATAAGCTGATCATGTGACATATGGGTTCAAACAGTTGACACTCTTTGTCTTGAAGTTAGAGGAACTGTCACAATACCTCGACGACATAATCAAAGTTTGACATATTGGATACTTAGTATTCATGATTGCAAGTAAAGTAAGTTGTCACCATTGTTTTCCTGGTGGTATGAATTCAAAGCCAAGATACTATTTTTTATCTGATTTATTATTGACATACATTTATATACAGTTCAAAGCCAAGATAGCATACTATTTTTTATCTGATATATATTTATTCACATACATTTATATACAGTTCAAATCCAAGATACTATTTTTCATCTGATAAATATTTTTTACATACATTTATATACAGTTCAAAGCCAAGATACTCTCTTTTATCTGATAGATCTATATATTATTTACATACATTCATATACAGTTCAAAGCCAAGATACTATTTTTATCTGATAGATCTATATATCATTTACATACATTTATATACAGTTCAAGTCCAAGATACTATTTTTTATCTGATATATTATTTACATACATTTATATACAGTTTAACAATAAAATGTTTATGATCAAGGGTCATTTTCTTACAGATTGTCCATCTGTTGATATTTGTAACCATAGTCAAACTTTTGAAAACATCGACGGAAAGGTAAAATTCTAAAAAAAATCAATATCTCCTTTCCAACAATGCTTTTTATACAGAACATCTAGATTTCGCTTTCATTTATCTTGATGACTACTACTTCCTTTTGATCAGTCTAAATTTTGTCGTTTGTCAGGATCAGTTCTCTCCCAAACAATGGAGTCTTTTGATGAATCAAATAGAAGAAGGATTTTTACACTTTGAGACAAAAGAAAATGATGACAACCAGCGTTTTCTCTTTTTGGCTCAATATTTCGTGTTATATTTAACACAATCTTTTCTTCATCATCAATTTCGTCATCAGCTGCATCCCTCAAATGGAAACAGTCGTAATTATTGCAAACTGATACAGAATTAACGCCAAGAAAGAAATAGAAATGGCCTGAGAAAACATTGAGATGCTGATGATTAACATTTTATATCTTTGCCTCAGTATTTTCTTTATAGTTATATACACAATTGAACTCTTATTAATGTCAATTATGCTGTTTTAGCAGTCTTCAAAGAGTAACATTCTAAATTTTGTCATTTTTAGGAAACATTGAGACAAAAGAAGAAAATGCTGATGATCAACATTTTCTACTTCTGCCTCATTATTTGCATTATTTTCTTTGTAGTTATGTACACAATTCTCAATAATGTCTCGATTATGTCATCTGAGACAGCCTTCAAAGAGGAACTCTCTAATTATTGTAATTTTTGACAGGAATAGGTCCCTGATAGAAATAGAAATGGCTTGAGAAACATTGAGGCAAAAGAAGAAAATGCTGATGATCAGCATTTTCTACTTTTGCCTCAATATTTGCATTATTTTCTTTGTAGTTATGTACACAATTCTCAATAATGTCTCGATTCTGCCATCTGAGACAGCTTTCAAAGATGAACATTCTATTTTTTGGCATTTTTGACAGGATTAGGCCCCTGATAGAAAAGCTTCTCATTTCTCCATACAGGGTCGTCCTCTACGTCCGCCATCGCAATTTTTGTTTCCTTCAGAGTTTTATTGCGGCCGATCAGACTCGAACATTTCAGCTTGATCTGGATCATCCAGCCGGAATAGTTCATCTCGTCAAAACTCTCAAACGGGATCTCAAACGCGTGAGTGTGGAAAAAGTCGTTCGTTACACTGTCATATTACAATTTTCGGACCTTTTTCTTCATAACTTTGCCTTTGTAGTCAATGGCGCGAAACTTGAGATAGAGTTTATTATTGTTTTCCTCACCCCATACATTGCCGAATTGTCTCATGTTTATAGAGCACTGTTTCTCCTCTGTGGAATACTCGCTTGATAGATATATCTTCGCCTCAGTATTTGGCTTTCTACGTCGACGTAACGTTGGTTGGTGTTGAGGAAATATTACCCCAGAATCACCGTAACTTGGCTGGCACAGCGATTTACCTTGAAGAGTAGCCTGTTTAGATCGACCGTCAGTTTGTATGCCGCTTGGCAGTGGCTTCGGGCCATTTTCGCTCGTCCGGTTTCGTCTCGGTAATTTCACACCCGGAACTGGTGGATAAACAAGTCGTGGATTTGACTGATCTAAGCTGACTGGCCACGAAACAGAGCTTCTTCTGGCCTGAGAGTCCCTCGTCTTACTGATACACGATTCTGGCCTAGATGTAAACTGAGAACCATCACTCGTTGTATTTGCTGACATTTTATTTTGGGCAGCATTCATTTGCGGGGGGTGTTTGTCATCGCAAGAGACCGTCGTCGATCGTGCGCTGTTCTGCGTTAGTGTTGCGACAGTAATGCGACGTCGTAGTACTCTCACGTTCGTCCGACGCGTTCCTCCTCTAGGGCTCGAATCCGAAATACGGCGGACGAAATCCGATTCTGAAATACGGCGTCCAAAACTCTTCATTTTCCTGAAAAATTCTTCCTGCAAATCTGTCTCGTCCAAATAACGATTCACCTGCTCGACCTTAGAAAGCACAGAATCATACAAACTACAGGCGCCTGAATCAACGCTTCTCCGTGGTTTGAACATCTTTAGTATTCGTGAGTATCGAAGGAATTGACAGACCCAAAGAAGTATGTCTTTATTTATAAAGAAGCCGGGACATGGAAAAAGACGCTTACATGCCTCATCACTAGCTTTCAATAAAAAAACCCGAATCTACAGCTTGTTACGAGTTTTTTGTTGAAAAGCGACGTTATAAGAAAATCGTTTCCCAGACCAACCCGCGCTTAACCCTTTCCCAAACAATGAAATTTTAGATATGACCTATTTGAAAGCAGTTGTAGTTGACACTTGGCAAGTTAATATTGATATGATTTATTGCAATATAGGCAGAAAAAAATATATTGAGAGAAAGGGAGAAAGTGCTCAATAGCAACGTTTTCTTCATTTGCCATAATGTTTTCCGAAACATATTCTATTAGGGAAAGGGTCAAGTATCGAATGATCAGCACATATAGGCTACTGCTCTCTTACAGTTGCTGAAGGTCATAAAAAGCAATTAGAGAACAACGTCGATCTTTCAAGATCAGGCTGTACGCATGCACAGGCTGATCTCGACCCAGGTTTGTTACGAATACCATAAAGGTCTTTATCCAGATTCCGACTCATATGATATACGCGGTCTGATCAAGATCCATGTTCTTCTGTTGTAACATATTTACCAGCAGAACCTCCTAGAGAACAGCATAGACCCTGACAATATTGTGTGTATACAAAATCAGACCCAGATGCCTGATGATATCTAAATAGAAAGTACCATAAGCCCCTATTTTCTTTTAGTCGGCGCATCTTTTTCTCGCTAATTTGTAATGCGTCATATCGTTGCTTTTAAACCTTACAAATCGCGGAACTGCAGCTCAAAACAAGCTGCAGTTACGAGTTTTTTTTGTTGAAAAGCGCCGATATCACAGTGTAGGAGCGGAAGTGTGTGAACGCTTGTCTTTGAGTGATAACTTGTGTGTTTGTACATCGAGGAAATGCAACATGGTGAACATCAGCGGTTGATATTGGAAAGAATTTGTTTTTTTTCTGTATAAACACAACACTTTTGTCAGATCATTGTACCAATCTCTTTATTTATTATTCCCTGTAATATTTTTAGAGCAATCGGAGCCATTGGTTTTAGATTTAAATCATTTTAGGCCCGATTCACTTGGGCATGAACTAAAACGGATGATTTAGCTGTTACGAATCGCAGTATTCACTCGAATAGATGCATACTGTATGGTATTTCGCGACAAAATTTTCATTCACAGCTCGTGCATATGTGTATGTTGAGACTTATATAATTATTTGGTTAGGAAATCGTCTAAAACTTCCCAATTTGCCGTTAAAAAAATATGTTTTTTGTACAATCGTTTGTCAAGTCCTGTACAATAGCCAGACAAGAAATATTTACTTTTGTACAACGGCTTGAATTGCATATGTGACATATTGATTGCAATAAATGCGACTTTACCTCTTTTTGCATTACATTCGACTGATATTCTCATGATATATTGACCATTCAATACTGGGAATGAAGTATTTAAAAAAATTAAAAATGTTTTTACTGAACATATTTGTTAACAAAGTTAGGGAAAATATGTCATGACAAAGCCCACCATGACCACCCTGGATCAACCATTAAATTCTTAATTAAATTTTAACAAATATGTAATTAAAACAAAGAATTCCATTTCATTGTTCGCCTTTTTTAATTTAAAAGCGCTAACGTCTTTAAGCAAAACGATAATAACGAATTCTTAATACTAACAAAATATATGGAACTGAAGAATGAGTAACGCGTGACGTAGCATCGTTAAACTAACGTTAACGTCATGTTACAAAAAGTTAAGCAGTATCTGACGTTACGTCATAATACTCGCCCGTAAAAGATACAGAGAAAAAAAGTCGGGAAAATAAGAAATGTTTGCATGATGGAGAATCATGTGACATAATTTTATAAAATCTTCCATAACTAACCTAATATTTAATTGACACCGACGAAATACTATACTAAAGTATAATTGAAGTCACAATCTTTGTCAATCTGTTAAAATCCGGCTTTAACCGATATCAACATTTGACAGGGACCAATTTATAGGCATCATCTATGACCCTGGGAAATCCAAAATAGATTATTTTAATTGTAACCAAACAGATCTCCTGTTTGGATCCTGTTATATATAATTTTACAAAAAAAAAAAAAAAAAAAAAAAAAAAAAACAATTGTAAACACACGATTCTGCACTGAAATGTGATTTAATCGAGGCATACCTAACGGTTTTAAAAGTGCGTAGCATGGCGAATGGCACAATTGTTCGTTCGTTCGTTCCTTTGTATTTTCCTCCGTTCTGTCTTAGGCACTATCGTCTGACACGTCCGATATAGTTCATTTCTATTTAATAAAATAACTACACGCAACATACTAAGTATAAGCTATGTACAACATTAAAAACATTGAAATAATATGACTGGTTTAAGGGGGAATGCTCCAGTTTTTCGGAACACTCGGTCATTACTGTAGTAAATTAAATGTTTCGTACCAATATGTTTCGCTACCATATTTTCAATAATATAACACATCATTACAATTTACCATTTTCGACGATAAAAGTGTATCTGTTATGCAAAACTGATTTCCTCAAGATGGAAATCGATTATTTAGAGCAAGAAATTCGTAAGTGTGTATGCAGTTACCACTGTTTTGCGTCATTTTATTCATGTGTAGCTGATAAAGATTACTATAATTCACTGATAAGTGCGCTGACCTATACATTTTCTTTTTGAATTATTGCCAGGACATGTTGCTTGATACAAGGAGGGCGTTTTATCAAATTCTATTATGTAGAACTTGAAATATTTCCAAAGATATGCAAATTTTGACATAAAACACTCCAGCTTCATTGATCTAACCGAACGCGTGAGCATGCTGTTTTATAGATTTACGCGTTTATAATAGCACATATTTTGGGTTTTATGTTCTTATTAGATGTAAGACGTTACTTTAAATCCGTTTTCGGGACTAAACGATGAAGATACAGCATTTTTAGCATTTTAGTAACCTTAGTCAGGTGCAAGAAATTGTGCATTTTTTCGATGTAGGGGTATGTGATACGAATGCCTATAAAATTCAAACAAGATCGCTGACCATCCATTTTCATTTTATTTTTCAATTGGTAATAACATGTAATTTCAACATACAAAATATAAATAAATTCTATTATTGGGAAATTTTTTAGGAAACTGAAGCATTCCCCCTTAAAATAAACACATTATGAATGATTCTACATTGGTAAAATAATACAATAAAGTATCTGATAATCAAATGCGCATACGGTACACTTTATCCCACCAAATCCACACGTCTTTTGTGGTGTAATACGACAACGAACTCTGAATGGGTGCGTTCAGGGTTCTCCCATCGGTAACCGAGTGTATTTTCCGTCGGTTACCGATGGTACCATCGGTAGCCGATGGCACCGTCGGCAACCAACAAACTCTGAACGAAAATTGTGCCGATCGGTAAAAAAAGGCGGATAATCAATTACCAAGAGCGTATTCTCCCCGCAGAGTGATCGTCCGTTTTCAAAAATTATGAATAAAAGGATATTTTCAGAAATAAATGGCTAAATAAAATAACTGTTGCTTCAACTATTACAATAAATTCTATCAAGAACGGTTAGAATGCGATTCGCTTGGTATTGAAGAAAATATATGATTAGGATCGCCATAGTTGGATTGTTATCCGCCATCTTACTGTAATGAAACGAGGCTACCGATGCTACCCGACTTGTCTACTCTCGGGACAATTGGTTACCAACAAAATATCCATCGGTATGCCGACGGTTACCGATGGCTACCGATGGTTACCAACGGCACCGATGGCTACCGATGGGAGAACCCTGAACGCACCCAATGATAGTCTAAATTGGCGGGGGAAAACGGGATTTCGATTTATAGAAACATGTGTTTCGAACCCACTATCCTTAAATAAATCGGTGCAGGCCCGTTCACATTGGGGGGGGGGAGGGGGGGGGGGGAGGGGGGGGGGGGGGCTAAAGGCATCGTCCTGGGGCTAATTTGGATTTTCCCAAAGATTTTCAGTGTAAAATTAAGAAATTTCGGCATTTTTGGACAACATTGGGAGATGGGCTTAGCCCCCTAGGCCCCCCCCCCCCTGTTCCTACGGGCCTGCGACGTAATTATGACGTCGCGCACGGTATTCGGGAACTTTCAAAAAACGCTACCCTCTGCGATTCATAACTGAATTTTGTAAGAACCGTTTTCCGTCTGAAAACTTTGTTATATGTCAAAATAACCGTAAAACCATAATCTTTTTCAATGACATACTCTTTTCAAGTTGTTAGTTTGTATAAGTTTGCTAGAAAGACCTTTTGTTCTTAAATTCGGCGAAAAAACGCGTGTAACATGTAACATAAATTTTACTATCTGTAGACAGCTATTGTACTGTCACGGCCACCGCGGACAACAAATGTGACATTATTCGCCATCTTTCAGTAAGAATTATGCTTCTCTGTCAATTTACATGTATTGGAATATACAGTAACCTTTCGTCACGGCACATGGTTCGATGTAGAATAGGGCACAATTATATTTAGTATAAATGGACATCGAGTCGTGAGCCTCGACGAAAGGTTACGGTATATTCCAATACATGTAAATAGGGAGGAGTGCCTATTTTCCACTGAATAAAAGCGAAAAATTACAGGTATTGCGTGCTGTCCGTGATGCCGTGTAAGTTCAGTAGCTGTATCCAGATAGTACTTCGTCGATTTATTACAGGGAGACGGGTTCGAGTCACGTCTTTGTATAATTCGAAATCCCTCTTCCCCCGTCAATTTAGACTCGCTGATCTTTGATCATTCACAGGTCGTTGTCTATCTATAAACAGTGACAAAATTTCGGACAAACAATATTATTTCGAAGGTGCTGTTACAAAATCTCGTAACTACGGCTTGATTCTAGCCGTAGTCACGAGTTTTCAAAAAGGCACCGACGGTTTATCAAAACATATCGTTTGGCGAACCAAGTCTACACGTTTAGCACAAAATTCGTTGCTATTATATAAACCAATCCATTACACTAAAATGAATTTTGAAATATATACTCCTCACAAAAAGTTAAGCAACAAAAATAATTATCTCCATATTCTTTTTATACACGCGGAAATTTTTGCAGATTTGTTATTCGGACAGCCATATCTATGCTTTAACACACTTAAAAGAATACTGAATTTTATCGTCTCCAAAAACAGCTATCACGTGATTAGAACACACTCACCCCCAAAACATGCATGCAAAATGTGTCGCATATACGGATTTCAAATTTGGCATTAGCTCCGTATGTGCTTAAAACGCGTCAATTTGACAACTTTGATGTCATCAACATTTGAATCATGCCAAGACGTCACTTGACTTCAATTGAAGTGGCTCAAATTGTTGGAATGCTACAGGGTGGGGCAACCAAGACTGCTGCTCCCATTCACTTTAAATTTCATCGCAGTATTGACTGAAGAGCAATAACCCGATACAATCAAACTGGACAGATGTCAGAGAGACCACGTTCAGGTCGTCTAAGAGTAACAACACCTTGTGAAGACCATTATGTTTCAACTTTAGTCCGTATGAAGTGGCTTACAACGGCCAGATCGTTGGAAAATGATCTTTAGAGGGTGTCAGGAAACAGACTTTCCATCCAAACCGTGAGGAACATGCTTCACACAGAAGGTCTAAGGTCCAGGATACCACTTCAACGGATCCAACTTCCCCCAAAACATCGACGGCAAAGATTAATATTGGAACATCAACATCAAAACTGAGGGTCACCCGTGTGCGTCACAAACTCTAAACTGACTCGTCAAGATTCTGCATTGATTCTAATGATGGCATTACACGTGTGAGGAGAAACGGTAATGAACAGTTTGCCGACTGTAACATCGCTGAACACGACCAATATGAACGTGGGAGTTTGATGGTCTGGAGAGGTATCAGTGTTTGCCACAGAACAGAGCTGGTTGTCATCAGACGAGGTTCAATGACTGGTGTAAGGTGCGTGTATGAGATCATCACGCCTGTTATCATCCTTCTGGCACAGTAAACAGATCCAACGGTTATGTAAATGGATGGTAATGCCCGTCCCAATCGTTCTGGAATTGTGACTGAAGTTCTGTGGAACAACAACATCACACATATAGACTGGCCTGCTACGTCTTTAGACCTTGATTCGATAGAACATACATAGGACATTCTTTGAGGGCGTGTCTATGGTCACCATGTTCGCCCACAGACTCTGGATGAACTGCAACAGGTGTTGCAGACAGAATGGAGGATCATTCCACAACGGACATTAGAAAGACAAATCTGCTTGATGCCAAGGTGTGTTCGGGCGTGTGTTGAAGATCGAGGGGTCATACCAGGTACTTTCTGCTCGATCATGGCCTGAAGTGGCCGGAAAACAACTTTTTATACATTCTGAACTGCTGGCGAGTGACGTTTTGCACCATTGTTTCGTCGGGACGGTTTTCGAGGATCTGTAACTTTGTCATTGTTTGATGATTTTCCTAATCATTTAACGTATTTGTGTAATAAGACCCCAACTTTGTATTGTATAAAACATAGATCATTAGATGTGATAAAACACATTTGAGAAAGTAAAGCATCTTTGTTGCTTAACTTTTTGTGAGGAGTATATAATACGTTTAAAGTTAAACGAGAATAGTTTACGGTTGTTTTGGTTTATTTTTAGGTAGAACTACTACCTTTACCTACGTAAAATTAAAGCAATACAACCGTATCTATTCTCGTTTAATTGTGAATCGATTATAGGTAAAGAAAGAAGCCTATCCAGTGGAACATGGGATAACAAATTAACGAAGATAAATCGATATTTCGTGTTTGTGTTGAAATTTTAATTCGTGTGAAATATAGGCAAGTGACATTACAAACTGCTTGTACATTAAATTCATAAGGGAATTGTCATCAACCAAACGACTGTACATAAAAACAATCAAAATGCGGACACTTAAATCGGGAATTTTATTGGAATTGATATCATTTCGTCTGAACCATATTCTTATTGAAAAAAAAATACATAAAGGCATTTAATTTTGGAAAAAAAACCAATACGATGAATGTTAAAAAAGCGATAAAAATGGCAATTTTATGTGGTGAAAATCATGCTCCAATTTTCCCATCCAAATGATCAAGGCATTTTATGGTTTAAACAACTCAGACCGGGCGCATATTAGGACGATGCCTTCCATGTTTATTCAAGATTACGACATCACAACAAAATATAAGATATATGTCGAAATAATTATCAATCATAAACTTCTTTTTACCTATGTCAACCGCTGATGTTTACCAAGTTACATCTCCTCGATGTACAGACACACAAGCTATCACTCAAAGACAAGCGTTCACACACTTCCGCTCCTACACTGTGGATATGTATAGTCACGTAAAACTCCGTTGCACAAATTATTTTTTTTCCAAACAAGGCCTAATTTTTACGCCTCTAAAAAGAAATTGTTTGGAAAAACATTGAAGCAAAAGAAGAAAATGTTGATAATTAACAATTAACGTGATAAATACATGTACTAGTAATGTATACTGACCTGCAGAAGAATGTGTGAAGTTGGTTAAAGGGAAATATTTACACATACATTTATTTAAACACAATAATATCATATCAACAGCTGTTTTTGACATTCGATGGCAGATAACCAAGCCAAGGACTTCCTGGCTCAATCACAATTCTTTGAAGGTATATGAGAGAGGTTCATTTGACTCCGCACATTCACATACTAGAATATTTTAACATGTGTAAATGTACCATAGTATGTGCGTGTAAGGAGTCAATTTAAGGGTCAATATGGTTAATTTAAGTATCACTTTTATGAAATTTGTTTGAAATCCATCCAGTAGTTAAGAGTGATTTCCAAAGAAAAAGTTTACGGACGGACGAACGCATGCTTTGTAGAGCTTATACAAGAAGATTGTTCACAATTCTGCTGTAGATATAGGATCTGTGCACATTAGTATAACACGGAAAATAACAACAGAGATGGTTGTCAGTATTTTCTTCCTTTGCCTCAAAGTTTTCATAAGAATTCTTTTAGAGAGACATAAATTGTTAACCTTTCAAAAGTGTTGTTTGAGAAGAAAAAAGGGTCAGTGATATTTGGACCCTCCCTCCTTGTATAACATCCACGTCAGTGTACGCCTTCGGATAATTTACAGTTTGAACATTCCCGTTTGTATTAACGTAGGCATTATGATAATACAAATCCTTGATGTTGTGGCAAAACCTCGTAACTTAAGCTTGATTGAAGCTGGAGTTACTAGGTTTTGCAATTACACCGTTGAATTTTTATATAATAAACTAAACTGCCTGCCACAGCTTTGATCGCAACAGGAATACCGACATAACATAAAACTGCCAAGGGTTAATTCAGTCCAAGGAACTAGTCACCTAATGGCACTTACAATATGGGGACCTGGCTGAAATCGGAGCTGTAGGAATCGGTTGGTTGTACACAGGTCTGAATAGAAAAAAATCGTCATTTGACCACCCCAAGGCCAATAGAAAGGCTTATGATATCATCGAGATAAAAGAAGGAAATGCTGATTGTTGGCACTGTTTCCCCTTTGCTTCAACATTTTCTGTATTATATTGTGAAAATTCTGTTTGTATTAGAACTCTAATACCCATTTCGTTGTATGTAATAGCTTTTAATTTGGAGTGTTCTAAGTTTTTGCTTTTTCGGAATGGGCTAAATATATTTTAATATACTGCGCAGATCAATGTATGGTGACTTTCTCTGCCAAAGCGAGAACCTTTTTTCCGTCTGCGCTATGTATAGGCAAGTAGGCCTATATCTCACCATAAAATAACATAAATGTGACAAAATACAGAAAACATCCTTTTTGTTATGTACTAGGAGGGTTGTATAATGTTACAGACACTGTCGCTTTTTCCCAAACTCCTGTCCATCCAACCGCCCTTAGTTTCAATCTGGTTAAGATCGGTTAACACAGATCAGCGTCACAAGATACTGCACGAGTGACCTTTTTTGATGTACTCCGGCAGTGATGTGGTCGCGGAGTTGTATGTGTGCATAACTCACACTCACTCACTCACTCACTCACTCACTCACTATACTGTTTTGATTATCCAGGCCGTCGATTAGTCCTCTACAGAGGGTGGGGCCTGGCTGCCCAGTCGAGATCGGAGTCTCCCTCTCAACATCTGGCGGTTGGAGGGGTCGATGTTTGTCATTCCTACTGCCTCGCGGCCCCTATTCACCAGCTCTTCCCATGTTAGTTTTGGTCTACCGCGTCCTCTGCGTTCTTGTACATTCATGGATCGAACATTCGATACCCATCCGTTGTTCCGTTCCACGTGGCCAAACCATCTCAATCTGTTTGCCCTGAGGATCACTGACAGGTCTTTGATGCGAAGCTGGGATATTAAGGTCTCCAGTGTCACTTTGTCTTCGGGCTTTGTACCGCACATCCACCGTATCATGGCCTTGTCATTGCGTATCAGCTTTTTCAGGGTGCTGGAGGTCATTGTCCATGTCTCAGACCCGTAGAGCAGTACCGGTCGTATGTAGCTAGAGTATAGTCGGCCTCAAGTTGTAATTGGGAGGTTCCTGCTGGTTAAAATTGGTAGGAGTTCCCTGATTTTTTTCCAGGCAGACTTGCATCTTGTAGTTGCCGCTAGCTCACAGCCACCATCTGATAGTGTGTCGCCTAAGTAGCAGAAGTTTGGTAGTACTTCAAGTGTGTCCTGTCCGATAGTTACTTCGGTGAGGATGCTGCAGTCTTTTGGAGTGAGTGAACCAAGGCATCTCCCACATTTTGTAGTTCGGATCTGGTTTCAATGGCCCTTTAATCCCGCTACATTTCTTGTGAACCCAGTGGGAGCAGCTGTTACAGTGTATTGAGTTTTGTCCGGTTCCACTTAGACTTATGGCGCATGGATACTTTCCTGTCTTCTTCACAGGTATTTGGCTTGGGCTGGAGATCATCAGCTTGGTCTTATTCATATTTACCCTGAGGCATTTTTCTTCCATACCTGTCTTCCAGTCTTTGATTCTCTTTATGAGTGCTTCCAGGGAAGTATCGACAATGGCCAGGTCGTCTGCATAGAGTACTGAAACGCCCCGGGTTTCAGACTGATTATAATTATAGTAAAACGACCACGTGACCTTTTGTTTGCTCTCATGCATGCACAGGTCACGGTTAAACATTCAATTATAATTCATTGAGCGAGTCATTATTTTCACGCGAGCATTTTTCAATTATTCTGCCTTAGTACTAAGAATATTTTATACAGTCATTTACGTTAATTATTAGAGTTTTGAGTTACAGAAATATTTTTGCAACTTTGATTGAAAAAAAAGAGATTTTTTGGCTTGTAATCATTCGTACCCTGTCTCCATCGCCCGTTACCACCATGCAAGTTCAGGATGAGCTACTGCTTTTGAAAACCAAATAAAATCAATTTTGCAGAAGCATTTGAGATCCTTAGTACTGTCCAAGTGTGAGCGGTAATATTTTGCACGTGTTTGTGCTCTAGATTAGAGCCAATAATGGACAGGTCACAGGATGTATTCCCAGCCTCGGAGCGTGGACAATTATGAATAAACTTATGGCTAAAATATTGTTGAGAGGTGTTAAATTAAAAAAGAAATGAAAAGAAAGATGTTTTAAACCTTTACCAAACAAGAAATGTTAATGTTTTGAATGTCAAGGGCGGATCGAGGATTTTTTCGGGGGGGGGGGGGGGTCTAGCCCATAAGATGAAAGATGGCTTTAAATTTGTGAATTGTGTAACGATACATGTATAGGCCTACTGTACTAACTTTGTATAGTCAAAATTCGATTTTCGGCCAATTCAAGGCGAGGTCCGGACCCCCTTCTAGATCCGCCCTTAATTGTGCTACAGAGATTGTTTCGAAAATCATTTCAAGAGACAAATTAATGAAATACTTTTAATCAGCAGTTTCCCATTTTTCCTCAACGTTTTCTATACTTCTATGTACACACGAAAGGGTGGACAGGATTTTTTCGGGGGGGGGGGGGGGGGGTCCAAGCCCAATTGCCAGGGAGGGTGAGGTCCACGCCCAAATGATGACTTAAATATGTTAAATTATGACGCTTTGATTATAGTCAACATTCAATTTTCGGCTTATTCCAGGGGGCGGGGGCGAACATCCCGAACCCCCCCTCTAGATCCGCCCTTGCACATACAAAATCCTACTTTCAAGATGCCCATTCTGTTGTCTGCAAGAGCTTCCAAATTGAATCAGGTGCTGTTTAGAAAAGGGTTTTAAAAGCCGCTGTCAAACTTGAAAAGTCTAAAAAATTTGTCGTTTGGGAAATGGGCTTTAAGAGTAATGCCTTTATTATCAAATTGATCTACCATAATGAATTATCTATCTACATAAGCCTTTCGGTACTGAGATTGTCATCTTCACACTGAAAATGGCATGTTTCGTACAATTTTTTTGTTTGGGAAAGGGGGTTAAATACATGAAAATGACAGTTGAACCTGGCGGCTAGGTCCTCAAAAGATCCGTGGGTACTACGTTTTCGGAGGGTCAAAAATGACTTAAAAGCCAGTAAAGACCATAATTGGAAGTCAGTCAATGATATCCCGTCGAGATTCACAGAGGAATCATCACAAAACGGAGTGTGATTCCTCTTAAACTTCTTCTTTCCTCCGTTCATTTCCATTGCACGTTGGATGCTTTGCTCTCAATTGGGTCAGAGCCTCGATCTGGCATTAAAAAGTGTTACTATTTTTAGTAACAAATTGGAAGTGTGTTTGGGTGTATGAACTGGTGTATTCGCTGACTCATCGCTCCACAGTGCAGTAAAAACCCTTCGCTTGAGTTTTATCCTTTTTAGATGTGTAGAAAAGTCTCACTGAACATGTTATTTAACTTTTAGTCAGGGCACTATACGCTCCATGGACTTAGCCCCAGTAGACTGGAGACGTTTGTAATATCCACTGATAACACAGAGCTACTCGAAGTAGCTGTTTTACTGCATAAGTCCTAGGACTATATAGGTTTTTTTATGTTTTCTGACGCCATTTTATTAAATTTCCCGGTGACCAGTTTTTGGTCACGCTGACCAATTTTTGGTCAGGTTGACCAGATTTTGGTCAGGGTGACCAAATTTCTTGGTCAGGGTGACCAACTGTTTTGGTCACAGTGACCAATTTTTGGTCACTGACCAGTTTTTGGTCAGAGCGAGTATAACAAGAGGACCATGATGGTCCTATATCGCTCACCTGAACCAAAATGATATGAGCAACACTTTTGTTCAATTCAATTAATATTTATTACTTTAAGACTGAAAAAGAACTTATGATTAATAAGGTTGTGAAAATCTAACTCATCCGTGATCTAAATTATGGTGCAAAACATTGTATCCAAGTTTTGTCTTGATTGATAAATAATTGTAGATTCTAGAGTATAAATAAGGTCGAAAACAGCCAAAAACAGCAATCTTATCAAATTCAAGGGCACATAACACTCGACTTTCTGATCAGATAAGACTGAAAATCAAACTAATCCCAGATCTTATGGTCCCTAATATTGTGTCCAAGTTTTGTCTAGATTGATCCATAATTGTAGATTCCAGAGTGTAAACAAGGTCGAAAACAGCAATTTTGTCAAATTCAAGGGCACATAACTCTCGACATTCTCATCAGATCAGACTGAAACTGAAAATCAAACTTATATGGCACAGAAAACATTGAGACAAAATGCGAAACAGCTGGTTATCAGTTATCAGCAGTTTCTTCATTTGTTTCAATGTTTTCCCAAGCCTATTCTATTAGGGACGTCAAAACCAGGTCTTGTTTGGGAAAGGATTAATAATTGTAGATTCTAGAGCACCCAGTATTTTAACCCATTACAACACAGTGACGCCTACTAACGCTCTATAACACAATGGCTTTGGAAAACATTGTGGAAAATGAAGAAATTGCTTGTGACAAGCAATTTCTTCATTTCCCACAATGTTTTCTATTCAAAAAGACCAACAAACTTTAGATTTCATTCACTTGAAATTGTTGTCTGCAACATCTTTGAATTTGAACCAGTCTAAAATTGTGTTGTTTGGTAATGGGTTTAGTGTCTCTAAAGCCATCAATTCTGATGAAAAGTGTAATGTAGTATAGAGTACACAGGTTTTGTAAAGTGGCACTAAAGGTAGAGACTGAGAGTGTAAATCTATTTATATCCTCTACCAAACAAGGTAACTCTACTTATACTAAAGGAAAGTAGTGTCATGTGTTACTTCCCTTAGATTAATACTAGCTTGAAAACAGCCAAAAGTGACAATCTTGCCCAATTCAAGGGCACATAACTCTCATCTTTCTGGTCAGATCAGACTGAAAATTGCCCTCATCCAAGATCTTATGGTCTCCAACATTATGTCCAAGTTTTGTCTTGATTGATCAATAATTGTAGATGCCAGAGTGTAAACAAACTTAAAAACAGCATTTTTTGACATTCAAGGGCAGATAACTCCGCACTTTCTGGTCCGATCAGGCCCATAATCGAACTTAACCGAGAACTTATGATGCTACTTGTTTTGGCCAAGTTTGATCAAGATTGCCTAACTTTTGTGGATGCTAGAGAGTAAACACCCCAAATGTTGACGGACGGACGGACGGACGGACGACGGACAAAAAGTGACCACAATAACTCACCTCGAGCACTTCGTGCTCAGGTGAGCTAAAAAGAGCAAGCCGAGAATAGAACGAGGACTCGGATTTTGGCACTCGTAGAAGTAAGATCGCCGTATCGTTGTAAAGGGAACATTGAGGGAACATGCAGGCCGAGTCCACCCTTTAGCGATCTTTTTCCACAATGGAACTTTACTATACAAGCTTTACCATGAGATTGTTATTTACTAGAGCTATGCTAGATGATATTTTGTAACGTTATGTGTATGGATGAACGATATTAAAGCCATCTTTTTATAATATTCAAGTTGGGTTATTGATTATTTAGACCTGTATCCCCTATGAAGGCTTAGAGTTGGAATATTCGTGCCCCACCCTACCAATGAAGAGATTTACGAATATGAAAGTCTGATTTAGGGAAGAACAAACCAGCTGGACCGTAACAGTACCTCCCATGGGCAGATGATGCGGAAGTGCATTGACAGAGCTTCTAGGACAATCATGAATAAAAGCGGACTTAACATGGACCCCTGATGAACACCGACCTTGACGTCAAATTCCTCGCTGTAGGTTGCACCAACTCGAGCACGGCTTCTTGCGTTGCAGTACATGGACTGTATTACCCTTATTAGCCATTCATGCACACCGAGCTTACGCAGAGCCCACCAGATGACTTTCCTGGGGACGCGATCAAATGCTTTCTCAAGGTCGACGAATGCCATATACAGTGGTCTGTTTGCAGCGATGTACTCTCCTGAAGTTGCCTTATGATGAATATTGCATCTATTGTGCCTTTACCAGGCATGAAGCCATATTGCATCTCGTCGATGTCTACTTGTTGTCTGATCAGCTGCTCGACAACTCGTTCCAGAATTTTCATCACTTGGTCGATGAGTTTCAGCCCTCTGTAATTGCCCCTATTCAATGCATCACCATTTCCTTTGTATAAGCTGACAATATAACTTTCTTCCCAGTCTGATGGTATATGGCCCTCCTGTATGATAGTTTGGAAGAGGTCTCGTATCTGTGCGACACCAGTTGGCTTTATCATTTCAGCAACGATTCCTGATGGGCCAGCTGCTTTACCAAGTGCCATCTTCCTAACTGCCTTTTCTACCATTTCTGTTGTGATCTGGATACTAGGTCCCGCAACAGGGGGTTCTTCATCCAGATCATCTGGGTTCCAAGGGAATTCAACATTTAGCAGCTTTTCGTAGTGCTGCTTCCAAGCCATCTTTCTGGATTCTTCATCTAGGCATAGCTCTTCTTCATCATTTCTGATGGGTTTCTCCCCGATTACATCTTGGTTGTCTCTGCGCAACTGTTTCGCGAGCTTATAGATGTCACTTGTTTTGGGGTTGATATTGTTAAGAGCATCCAGTTCAGCACCTTTTTTGGCTGTGTAGATAGCCTTTTGGCCACACGTTTGGCTGCGTTGTATTCCTCCCTGCTGCCACCAGACTTCCATGCCTTGAAGCATCTACGCTTCTCTTTGACTGCTGCGTCTACAGTGTCTTTCCACCACTAGGTCTCTCTGTGCCATTGGTGGCTTCTGGAGAGCCCACATACCTCGTTTGCTGCCTCATGTAGGCTGTTCTTCAGTCCATTCCACTTTTCTTCCACGCTGCTCCCTCGTATGTGGTGATTGTTATCTTTGAGGAAAAGCAAGCAGCAAATTCACCCGGTAATAATATGACGGTATAGAAACTAGAGTCACTTTCGCCATGTGGGCTGTCTTTGTGGACAATTTTTGGACCACAGCAGGATGTGTTTTTCAATCATTTTCTTTTGTTCTAAGAACCGAAGAAAAAAGTGAATTTCATGCTCCTTTAGGACCATTTATCTTTGTCCTTATTCTCTCGGCTTCAAACTCATCAGGGTTTTTCATCCTGCTGTAAGATTTTCAAAACCTGGGATCGTTTGGAGAAATTCTGATCAGAAAATACCATTTTAAACTTGTTGGTGCAGAAAACAAAGCAACTTAAAACATTAAGACAGAAAAAGGTCAACTCCAGCATTTTCTTTCTTCACTCAATCTATTAGAAAAGTTTCCGCCTTTTCAAAAGCAAACTTTTTGACCTCTCCTTAGGGTATGGTGTGCTAATATAGCACACGTAAGTAATATACGTCAATCTTCGAACTCTTGTTAACACATAATGGCACCTATGATAAAATATTTGACCTTTTCAAAGACACAATCTTGAGCTGACCTGAATTCGACAAAATGAATACATATCATGTATAAAGTACACGTACTTCAGTCTTTATTTATCGATGATCAGATGCGCGTTTTTTAGAGCGAGATTTTTTAAGATTTCTTAGGGTGTTTTGGATAAAGCGTTTTTAAGACCGAGACTTTGACCTAGCTGTTCCGAATGCTCCATATTTATACAAAAGACGTCATCATGACGTCATTTGTATAAAGTATGGAGCATTCGGAACACCGCGTTTTATGAATTACGGAGTGTTCGGAACAACTCGGTCAAATCTATTTTATATTGTTTGTACATAGTTGACCGAGGGGTTCCGCACGAAGTAAAGGGTAATGGTGCCTCCCATTTAGCGTCTTAAAAAATCTTGCTATAAAGAACGCTTTATCCTAAAACATCTTAAGAAATCTCAAGATATCTTAAGAAATCTCGCTCTACAGAATACACCTCAGATATAGAAGACTTTGAGTATGGGATACATGGATTCCTGTCGTTTCTCTGACCAGTACCACACCATTATATCAAAGCATGTTTGCCGCAGACCTGGCTTTACAATTTGGCCAACGTGTTAGACTAAACAAAAATAAAAGAAGTTGTAGACGACAATTTCGAGTGAATAAACATTGGACATATTTTCGTCTTCCAAAAGTTTTCAGACAGACGAACACGAGTAAAACAATATGTCACCGATCTTTCGATACGAGGGCATAACAAGAGGACCATGAATGGTCCTATATCGCTCACCTGAACCTAAATGATATGAGCAACACTTTTGTTCAATTCAATTAATATTTATTACTTTAAGACTGAAAAAGAACTTATGGTCAATAAGGTTGTGAAAATCTAACTCATCCCAGATCTAAATTATGGTGCAAAACATTGTACAGGGCTCCAGATAAGAGGGGGTGGTGACTTTTCAAACTGCAATAATGCTGTCAGTGATCATCAAACCCTATGTTGAAGGTACTCATTTGTATCGTCTCGTCGAGACGATTCAAATGAGTACCCACAACATAGGATTTGAATTCGAAAAAACAATGTTAGTATGTCCTCACCTCCACTTATCTGTAGCCCTTATTGTATCCAAGTTTTGTCTTGATTGATAAATATTGTAGATTCTAGAGTATAAACAAGGTCGAAAACAGCCGAAAACGGCAATCTAATCAAATTCAAGGGCACATTACTCTCGATTTTCTCATCAGTTAAGACTGAAAATCAAACTTATCCAAGATCTTATGGTCCCTAATATTGTGTCCAAGTTTTGTCTAGATTGATCCATAAAGGTAGATTCCAGAGTGTAAACAAGGTCGAAAACAGCCGAAAACAGCAATTTTGTCAAATTCAAGGGCACAAAACGCTCGACTTTCTGATCAGATCAGACTGAAAATCAAACTCATATGAGATTTTATGGTTCCCAACATTGTGTCCACATTGTGTCCAAGTTTTGTATAGATTGATCAATAATTGTAGATTCTAGAATGTAAACAAGGTCGAAACCAGCCGAAAATGGCAATTTTGTCAAATTCAAGGGCACATAACTCTCAACATTCTCATCAGATCAGACTGAAAATCAAACTCATCCAAGATCTTATAGTCCACAACATTGTGTTCAAGTTTTTGATTGAAATATAATTGTAGAATCTCGAGTACAAGGTGGAAAACAGCCAAAAACAGGAATTTTATCAAATTCAAGGGCAAATTGCTCTTGACTTTCTAATCAGATCAAACTGAAAATCCAAGTTATCTGAGATCTTATAGTCTCCAACATTGTGTCCAAGATTTGTCTTGATTGGTCAATAATTGTAGATTCTAGTGTGTAAACAAAGTCGAAAACAGTAAAAAACAGCAATTTTGTCAAATTCAAGGGCAAATAACTCTTGACTTTCTGATTAGATCAGACTGAAAATCAAAGTAATCCCAGATCTTATGGTCCAAAACATTGTGTCCAAGTTTTGTCTTGATTGATAAATAATTGTAGATTCTAGAGTATAAAAAAAGGTTGAAAACAGCCGAAAATGGCAATTTTGTCAAATTCAATGGCACGTAACTCTTGACTTTCAGATCAGATCAGACTGGAAATCAAACTCATCTGAGATCTTTTAGTCCCCAACATTGTGTCCAAGTTTTGTCTTGATTGACCCTTTCCCACACATTGGCGTTTTTGGATGCCCCACAAAATAAAGGCTTTGGAAAACATTGTGACAAGCAATTTCTTCATTACCCACAATGTTTTCTACCAAGAAAGACCAAAAAATGTTAAATTTTGTTCAATGGAACTTGTCGTCTGCAACACCTATGATTTTGAATTAGGCTAAAATTTTGTTGTTTGGTAATGTGTAAATCTATTTATATCCTCTATCAAACTAGATAACTACTTATACTGAAGAAAAGTAGTGTCAGAGTTACTTCCCTTAGATTAGGTTTAAACAGCAAAAAAGTGGCAATTTTGCCAAATTCAAGGGCACATAAATCTCATCTTTCTGGTCAGATCAGACTGAAAATTGACCTCATCCAAGATCTTATGGTCTCCAACATTATGTCCAAGTTTTGTCTTGATTGATCAATAATTGTAGATGCTAGAGTGTAAACAAACTTAAAAACAGCATTTTTTGACATTCAAGGGCAGATAACTCTGCTCTGCACTTTCTGGTCCGATCAGGCCCATAATCGAACTTGTCCGAGAACTTATGATCGTACTTGTTTTGGCCAAGTTTGATCAAGATTGAGTAACTTTTGTGGATGCTAGAGTGTAAACACCCCAAATGTTGACGGACGGACGGACGCCGGACAAAAAGTGACCACAATAACTCACCTCGAGCACTTCGTGCTCAGGAGCACTTCGTGCTCAGGTGAGCTAAAAAACCTCAACAATTTTGTGAATTTGACAAAATTGCTGTTTTCGACACATAACACAGGACTTCCTGGTTCGATCTGACCCAAAATTAAACTCACAAGATCTGATGAATATCTACATTGTGTTCAAGTTTTGTCTTGATTGGTTGAAATTTGTGGTTGTTAGGACCGCCACTTATAAAACTTGAGACACAAAAATGACATTGACAAGAATTTATGAATATCCACTAAAAAAACTGTAAAAAGTTAAGTTCACAAGAAGGTTTTATAAATATCCAGTCAAAGACCTTGAAGGAATTGCGTTCACAAGGTTGAAATATCATTAAGCCCAAGAGAATAAGTTTTCAGGGGGCATAACTCAGACAAAAATTGATGAACCATAAAATTCTTACTTCATGCACATCTATCAATTAAGGTGATAGCATCAATCAAGTTTCATTAAAATCCAGTCAGAATCTTAGGAGTTGCGTTCAAAAGGCTGCAATTTCAATAAGCCCAAGAGAAACAAGAGCCGTCAGAGACAGACAATGCTCCCCGATTAAGGCATTGTCACAATAAATGTATGCCATGCAGAGCTAAGATTAAGCTAACAAACGTTAAGCCCCCTTTTTCCATGACATACTTTTTATACGTAAATTTAAAGTAGTTTATTGTCAAGGGCATCTGATTTGCTACTAAAATATGAAATTTCATCAAATTCTGACCATTAGACTATGAGAAATTAGAGAAAAAGTGTATTTGACCTTAAGTCCCCTTTTCCCATGACGAGGCCTCAAATCCAAAAACTGGGAAAAGTACATCGGCATTATGTCATAGGGAGTTCACATGGTAAGTTTCATTTGATTTGGCCCAAGGGTTATAGAGAAATCGCTTCGGACGGACGGACGGAATGACGGACGGACGGACAGACGAAGCGGCGACTATATGCTCTCCCTTCGGGGAGCATAAAAATCAATGAACCATAAAATCCTTCCTTCATGCACATCTACCAATTGAGGTGATAACATTCACCAAGTTTCAAAAAGATCCAGCCAGAAACTTCGGAGGAGTTGCTTTGACAAGAAAAGTATGTCCGTACGGATGGACAGATGGAGAAGATGCCAATATACATCCGCCTACGGTGGCGTATAAAAACTAGAAAGACCTGAAGGTCTTGAGTCGCTCCACAGGCCTGAATTTCTTTTAAAATTAAATCCAAGTTTTGACTAGATCTTTGAATACTTGTGGTTCTTACAGCAAAAACAAAGTCAAAAGCAGCAATCATGTGGTCAATGCAAAAAGAAAGTAAATGATTGACTAATATTTTAGGGATGTTAGAGCGATAATAAAATTGAAAACTGTGATTTTGCCAAATTCAAGGACACATAATTCAGTATGTATATTTAAAATCAAATCGAAAATTAAACACATGCAAGATCTTATGGTCACTCTCATTCTGTTCAAATTTTGTCTATATTAGTCAATATTCGTGGCTTCAAGGGTTGAAAAAGTGTCGGAAACTGAAATTTTTGTCAATTTCAAGGGCACATAACTCAGATTGTAACAATGCGATCATGTTGAAAATTACACATAAGCAAGATCTTGTTGTCAACAAGATTCCTTTTAACCCTTTCCCAAACGACAAAATTTTGGGTGATCCAATTTCAAAGCTGCTGCAGACAACCAAATGAATGTAGCAAAATGTAAAAGTGGTATATGATATAGCACAGAAAACATTGAGACAAAAGGAGAAACTGCTGGTTATCAGCAGTTTCTTCTTTTGTTTCAATGTTTTCCTAAGCCTTTGCTTTTGGGAACGTCAAAACCAGGTCTTGTTTGGGAAAGGGTTAAGTATCATCTTGATTGGTTGACATTAAATTTTGTGGTTGTTAGATTGAAAACAAAGTCGAAAATGGCAATTTTGTCAAATTCAAGGGCACATAACTCATGATGTAAGATTCCGATCAAGCTGAAAATTACACCCACGCAGCATATAATGCTTATATATATTCTGTCCAAGTTTTGTCTTGATTGGTCAATATTTGTAGATATAAGAGTAAAAATAAAGTCAAAACCAGGAAAATAGAGCCGAAAATGGCAATTTTTGGCAATTTCAAGGGCACATAACTCATGCTATAAAATTCAGCTGAATATTTTACCAAGGCAAGATCTTATAGTCAGCATCATTCTGTCAAAGTTTTGTCTTGTTTAGTCAATATTTGTAGTTGCTAGAGTGAAAACAAACTCAAAATACAGCCGAAAATGGCAATTATGTTAATTTCAAGGGCACATAACTCATGATGTAAAATTCAGATCAAGCTGAAAATTTTACCAATGCAAGATCTTGTAGTCAGCATCATTCTGTCAAAATTTGTCTTGATTGTTCAATATTTGTAGATTTTAGAAGAAAACTAAAGTCAAAACCTGCTATTTTTGACATTCAAGGGCAGATAACTCAGGTTATTCTACTTCAATCCATATTCTTTGAAGGAATCTGAGAGAGGGTCACCTAAGGATCATTCCTGTGAAGTTTGGTTGAAATCCATCCAGTAGTTTTTGAGAAGAAGATTTTTAAAGAAAAAGTTTACGGATGCATGGACGGACGCACGCATGCACGACGGACACACCGCCATGACAATAGCCCGCTGGCATGAAAGGCCAGTGGAGCTAAAAACAAGAGGCCCAAGAGGGCCTGTATCGCTCCACTGGCTAAAGTAAAAGAATTACCAGATGATTTCTTGTAAGCCTCACATTGCCAAATCTTGTTAAGGGTCACCCAAGGAACATTTCTGCCAAGTTTGGTCCGAATTGGCCCATTGGTTTATTTTTGAAGAATTATTTCATGGTTTGTCCAATTCTGATAAGACCTGCCCAGTGCCACACCCACATTTATAGACCAATCAAAGTCCACTAACACTGTCAACCACCCACGGAACATTTCTGCCAAGTTTGCACTAAATTGACCCAATGGTTATTTTTAAAGAATTATTTCGCAATTTCTCCCATTCTGATAAGCCCCGCCATGCCAGGCCTTTACTAATGGACCAATCAGAATTTCACAAACAAAGTAAGCAAAAGCCATCCAAGTAACATTACTGCCAAAATTGGTCTCCATTGGCCTATTGGTTGATTTATAAAGAATTATTTTATGATTTCTCCAATTCTGATAAGCCCCTCCGTGCAACGCCCACATTTATGGATCAATCAGAATTTCATGGGCTATTTAAGTAAAGAGTCACCCAAGGTACATTTCTGCCAAGTTTGATCAAAATTGGCCAAATGATTGATTTTTAAAGAATTATTTTGTGATTTCTCTAAGTCTGATAAGCCCCGCCCTGCCACGCCCACATTAATGGACCAATCAAAATTCTTTGAACAATTTAAGTAAAGGGTCACCCAAAGAACAATCCTGCAAAGTTTGGTCAAAATTGGCCCACTGGTTTGAGAGGAGAAGATTTTTAAAGAATTATTTTGTGTTTTCTCAAATTCTGATAAGCCCCGCCCTGCCAGGCCCACATTTATGGACCAATCAAAATTTCACACACAATTTAAGTAAAGAGTCACCCAAGGTACATTTCTGCCAAATTTGGTCAAAATTGGCTGAATGGTTGATTTTTAAAGAATTATTTTAAGATTTCTCTAAGTTTGATAAGCCCCGCCCTGCCACACCCACATTTATGGACCAATCAAAATTCTTTGAACAATTCAAGTAAAGGTTCACCCAATGAACAATCCTGCAAAGTTTGGTCAAAATTGGCCCGCTGGTTTGAGAGGAGAAGATTTTTAAAGAATTATTTTGAGATTTCTCCAATTCTGATAAGCCCCGCCCTGCCACGCCCACATTTATGGACCAATCAAAATTTCCCACACAATTTAAGTAGAGAGTCACCTAAGGTACATTTCTGCCAAATTTGGTAAAAATTGGCTGAATGGTTGATTTTTATAGAATTATTTTGTGATTTCTCTAAGTCTGATAAGCCCCGCCCTGCCACGCCCACATTTATTGACCAATCAAAATTCTTTGAACAATTTAGGTAAAGGGTCACCCAAGGAACATTCCTGCAAAGTTTGGTCAAAAATGGCCCACTGGTTTGAGAGGAGAAGATTTTTAAAGAAAAAGTTAACAGACGCACAGACACACGCACGCACGACGGACACAACGCCATGACAATAGCTCACTGGCCTTCGGCCAGTGGAGCTTTCTGACCCAAAATGGAAATCATTCAAGAACTTATGATCACACATGTTTTGACCAAGTTTGGTCAAAATTTGTGGATGCTAGAACATTAACAACAAATTGTGAACAGACAGATGGATGACAGACAAAAATCGACCACAACAGCTAACCTTGAGCACTTCGTGCTCAGGTGAGCTAACAAGAGGGCCATGATGGCCCTGTATTGCTCCACTTCCTTATAGACCTAAGAATTTTAGATTACGAATTTCTACAAGGAATACAATTCAGGTCTATCAAAAGACCATTCATGCAAAATTACATTGAAATCCAATCAGTGGATATGGAGGAGAAATGTTTGTAAAATTTTCTTAAAATTACACTATGTTTCTTATAGCAAAAACAAGAGGGCCATTGGCCCTGAAGCGCTCACCTGACAGGCCCATAGGAAATTCATATTAGGGGGCTATAGACTTTATCCTAAATATTGGGGGTGGGGGCTAATTGGGATTTCCCCAAAATTTTAAGTGTAAAATTAAAAAAAAATTGGCATTTTTGGCCAACTTTAGAAGGGTTTAGCCCCCCCTAGCCCCCCTGTTCCTACGGGCCTGCCTGACATAATAGCTTTCTGTATATGGTGTGTCTGAGCCTCCAAAATGATCACATTTTACTAAGATTTGTGGCCTGTATAAGATAATCATTCTGACAGATTTTCAGCTTGATTGGGCAAAAAAATCCCCAAGACTGGACCCCATGACCTATTTTAGGACCCCAGATGACTAAATCTTGAAATTGTCCTAGATTTTATCAAGATAATTATTCTGACTAGGCATAAAATGTGGCCTCTAGAGTGCAAATAAGGTTTTTCTTAAATTAGACCTAGTGACCTAGTTTTTGACCCCAGATGACCCAATTTCAAACTTTTAGTACATTTCATCAAGACAATTATTATGAGCTGATTTCAAGTTTATTGGGCAAAAAAATGGGCTTCTAGGAGTACAAACCAGGTTTGAATCTGTGACCTAGTTTATGGCCCCAGATGACCCAATTTCAAACTTGTCCAAGATTTCACCAGGACAATCATTCTGAGCCAATTTCAAGTTTATTGGGCAAAGAATGTGGCCTCTAGAGTGCACACAAGGTTTTTCTAAGATTTGACCACATGACCTAGTTTTTGACCCCAAATGACCCAATTTCAAAGTTGTCCGAGATTTGATCAAGACAATCATTCTGAGCAAATTTCAGGTTGATTGGGCAAAAAATGTGGCCTCTAGAGGGCACACAAGGTTTTACTAAGATTTGACCCTGTGACCTAGTTTTTGACCCAAGATGACCCAATTTCAAACTTG
This sequence comes from Fragum sueziense, assembly GCA_963680895.1. NCBI lineage: Eukaryota > Metazoa > Mollusca > Bivalvia > Cardiida > Cardiidae > Fragum > Fragum sueziense. The sequence goes on along the minus strand of OY804600.1, from coordinate 29,427,369 downwards.
TCCGAGATTTGATTAAGATAATCATTCTGATCAATTTTCAGGTTGATTGGGCAAAAAATGTGGCCTCTAGAGTGCACACAAGGTTTTTTCTAAGATTTGACCCCGTGACCTAGTTTTTGACCTCAGATGACCCAACTTCAAACTTGCCCGAGATTTCATCAAGACAATCATTCTGAGCAAGTTTCAGGTTGATTGGGCAAAAAATGTGGCCTCTAGAGTGCACACAAGGTTTCTCTAAGATTTGACCCCGTGACCTAGTTTTTGACCCCATATGACCCAATTTCTACCTTGTCCGAGATTTTATCAAGTCAATCATTTTGAGCAAATTTCAGGTTGATTGGACAAAAAATGTGGCCTCTAGAGTGCACACAAGGTTTTTCAAACATTTGACCCCGTGACCTAGTTTTTGACCCCAGATGACCCAATTTCAAACTTGTCCGAGATTTCATCAAGACAATCATTCTGAGCAAATTTCAGGTTGATTGGGCAAAAAATGTGGCCTCTAGAGTGCACACAAGGTTTTTCTAAGATTTGACCCTGTGACCTAGTTTTTGACCCCAGATGACCCAATTTCGATCCTGTACGAGATTTTATCAAGACAATCATTCTGAGCAAATTTCAGGTTGATTGGGCAAAAAATGTGGCCTCTAGAGTGCACACAAGGTTTCTCTAAGATTTGACCCTGTGACCTAGTTTTTGACCCCAGATGACCCAATTTCAAACTTGTCCGAGATTTTATCAAGACAATAATTTTGAGCAAATTTCAGGTTGATTGGGCAAAAAATGTGGCCTCTAGAGTGCACACAAGGTTTTTCTAACATTTGACCCTGTGACCTAGTTTTTGACCCCAGATGACCCAATTTCAAACTTGTCCGAGATTTCATCAAGACAATCATTCTGAGCAAGTTTCAGGTTGATTGGGCAAAAAATGTGGCCTCTAGAGTGCACACAAGGTTGTTCTAACATTTGACCCCGTGACCTAGTTTTTGACCACAGATGACCCAATTTCGAACCTGTATGAGATTTCATCAAGACAATCATTCTGAGCAAATTTCAGGTTGATTGGGCAAAAAATGTGGCCTCTAGAGTGCACACAAGGTTTCTCTAAGATTTGACCCCGTGACCTAGTTTTTGACCCCAGATGACCCAATTTCAAACTTGTCTGAGATTTTATCAAGACAATAATTTTGAGCAAATTTCAGGTTGATTGGGCATAAAATGTGGCCTCTAGAGTGCACACAAGGTTTTTCTAACATTTGACCCCGTGACCTAGTTTTTGACCCCAGATGACCCAATTTCAAACTTGTCCGAGATTTCATCAAGACAATCATTCTGAGCAAGTTTCAGGTTGATTGGGCAAAAAATGTGGCCTCTAGAGTGCACACAAGGTTGTTCTAACATTTGACCCCGTGACCTAGTTTTTGACCACAGATGACCCAATTTCGAACCTGTACGAGATTTCATCAAGACAATCATTCTGAGCAAATTTCAGGTTGATTGGGTAAAAAATGTGGCCTCTAGAGTGCACACAAGGTTTCTCTAAGATTTGACCCCGTGACCTAGTTTTTGACCCCAGATGACCCAATTTCAAACTTGTCCGAGATTTTATCAAGACAATAATTTTGAGCAAATTTCAGGTTGATTGGGCAAAAAATGTGGCCTCTAGAGTGCACACAAGGTTTTTCTAACATTTGACCCCGTGACCTAGTTTTTGACCCCAGAAGACCCAATTTAAAACTTGTCTGAGATTTCATCAAGACAATCATTCTGAGCAAGTTTCAGGTTGATTGGGCAAAAAATGTGGCCTCTAGAGTGCACACAAGGTTTTTCTAAGATTTGACCCAGTGACCTAGTTTTTGACCCCAGATGACCCAATTTCAAACTTGTCCGAGATTTGATCAAGACAATCATTCTGATCAATTTTCAGGTTGATTGGGCAAAAAATGTGGCCTCTAGAGTGCACACAAGGTTTTTCTAAGATTTGACCCCGTGACCTAGTTTTTGACCCCAGATGACCCAATTTCGAACTTGTCCGAGATTTCATCAAGACAATCATTCTGAGCAAATTTCAGGTTGATTGGGCGAAAAATGTGGCCTCTAGAGTGCACACAAGCCAAAGGTTGACGCACGACGCACGACGCACGACTGACGACGGACACAGCGGTATCACAATACCTCACCATGAGCACTATCGTGCTCAGGTGAGCTAAAAAAGTTCAGTGACCATGTTTTTCATCCGATCGATTTTTCAAAGAATCTTATGGAGAACTGTATATAGAACATTCAGGCTAAGTTACAATGTAGAAGAAAGGTTTTTAAAGATTTTTCGAAAATTTAATTCAATTAATTTATTTAAAATTTCTGTTCTACACGAAATTTATTTTTGAAAGAATTTAGAAGAGATCCTTGCAAGGAAGGTTCCTGTGAAGTTAAGTTGGAATTAGTCCAGTACTTTTGGAGAAGAAGAATTTCAAAGAATTTTCAAAATCTAATTCCATTAATTTCTTTAAAATTTGGGTTCTTAAAAAATTTTTTTTAAAAAGAATTTGGAAGAGATGCATGCAAGGAAGATTTCTGTGAAGTTTGGTTGAAATTGATAATTGAGTTTTGGAGAAGATTTTTTTTAAAAAGATTTTCCGAAAATTTAAATTTATTTGATCTTTATTAAAGTTCTACTCGGAAATTAATTCTTTTGAAGAAATTTGAAAGAGATTTGTGCAAGGAAGATTCCTTTGAAGTTTGGTTGAAATTGGTCCAATAGTTTTGGAGAAGAAGACATTTCGAAAATTTAATTAATTCAATTCAATCTAAATTCTAAATTTTATTTTTTGAAGATATTTGGATAAGGGTAGTGCAAGGAAGATTCCTGTGAAGTCTGGTTGAAATCGGTCTAGTAGTTTTGGAGAAGAAAATGTTTAAAGAACAAGATGTGTTGGTGAAACACAAATGCCACCGAAATGGCCATTTTTGTAAAATGGTAAGTTTTTGTAGAGTAAAGGGTTGATAAGGGTTGACCGATGACCTTGAGGAAGGTCAAATTGCATGGAACAGATAGATATCATTGAAAGGATGTTACATACCAAATTTGAGCTTTCTATATCAAATAGTTTTAGAGAAAAGGCAAAGGTTAAGTTTTCGGACATACGGATGGACAGACAGATGGACGGACACGAGTAAAACAATATGCCCCAGATCTCTCGATACGGGGGCATAAAAAGTTGACACATGGACGCACACAGGGCCATGACATAAGCCCGCATCTGCCAGTAGAGTTAAAAATTTATTGTGCGAGAATGGGTTGATCCCCTTTTCCTTTTGAGATTTTATAAAATTGCAAAACCCAACGAAAGGCTAGGTGTATAGGAGGAACATTCACAAGTTCTGTGAAAACGTTTTCAAAATTTATCTTTAGAACTACAGCTAAGAGGGTGTGAATGCTTTTCAAAGCGAGAGCCGTCAGAGACGGACAATGCTCCCCGAATAAGGCATTGTCACAATAAATCTTTGCCATGCAGAGCTAACATAAAGCTAGCAAATGTTAAGCCCCCTTTTTGCATGACATAATTTTTATAACCAAATTTCACATAGTTTATTGTCAAGGGCATCTGATTTACTACTCAAATATGAAATTTCATCAAATTCTGACCATTAGACTAGGAGAATTGAGTTTGAGTTTATTGGGGTTTTACGCCGTTTTCAACTACCAGGGTCATATCGCGGCGGCTGGAGCACCTACCCATGGATTCCTGTTGTTTCTCAAATCAGTACTACCACAACACCCTTACCGAGCCTCCAGCTGCTCGCCCACTTAGGTTAACGATTTCAAACCCATTGGTGAGTGACAATTTTATCAGAAAGGGTATTAGCCGCGGCCGGGTATCGAACCCGGGACCTCATGAATTAGACTAGGAGAAATTAGAGAAAAACTATATTTTACCTTAAGTCCCCTTTTCCCATGACGAGGCCTCAAATCCAAAAACAGGGAAAAATACATCGTCATTATGTCATAGTGAGTTCACATGGTAAGTTTCACTTGATTTGGCCCAAGGGTTATGGAGAAATCACTTTGGACGGACGGACGGAATGACAGACGGACAGGACGGACGGACAGACAAAGTGGTGACTATATGCTCTCCCTTCGGGGAGCATAATAAAAATTTAATATTTTATCAATCTTCATGCTCTTGCTCATTGAGACAATATAAATGAGTGCACACACTATAGGGTCTGGCTTTGAAATAACAATTTTTGAATGTCTTCACCTCCATTTATCTATTACCGGTACTCCCGAGTCTTCAAATTAGGGTATTGTATTCACAAGAAGTGTGCGTACATACAAAGATAATATCAAAATACATCAACAGTGTTCTCCTCAGTCCAATAAGCTTTAAAGGCCTCACTACAGCTTCAAGAAAATTAGCGTGATGCCCCTACAGCTTCAAAAGTACCTCATAGTTTCATCCCTTCCTAATTGTCACCAAATAGAGGTATTTTGGGAACTTCATGTCAAAAACTGATAAATACTAGTAATGCATATTTGTGTTTGTAAATGTAGTAACCGTGTATAAAACATAATGGGAAAAGAAGAAATTGCTCAAAATGAGCAATTTCTTCTTTTACCATTATGTTTTTATTCACAATTATTTGCATTTAAGGTATTCGCACACTAATGAACGTCAAAAATCATCGGCAAATGTCGACAATTTCTGTATTTTATTTCAAATAATTTTTTCAAAGGAAATTATTTGTGTTAGTATAATTAAATCCATTTGTTCCATTTTTTTTGAGTTTTAAAGATCAAATGTTGAAAAAAAACCTCTTAGTACATTTATCTTGAGACAAAACATAAAGTTAATGATTTGTTTTGATGACGTCACCGCCAAAAAATACGACGTCGTTCCCGGGTTCTGTATAGCTTGTTGTCATTCAACTAATACCATATTGTAGGGAAATCGGTTTACAGATTTGTAAATGGGTGATTTGTAGGTGAATGACATTTCAATTTTCAGTTTAACCTCTTCACAAAATCATGTCCGAAAGGATAGATACTGAAAACAAAATAAAATTTATCGTGTTCTTTGTGTATGTCAAAATACGCACAAGGCATGTTTCCATGGCGATTTCTTTAATTTTGGACGGCGAAACTTCCCTATTCTTATATAGTTACTTCCTATACCTGAGTAAATATTTTTCAAGTTCTGATTAGAAAGGCCCCACCCATACTTAAGGTAGAATGACTTTTTAAATATGACAATGAAAAAAAAAATCAAACATATTTTCAAGAGAATTTTGTTACTATGCATTCCCACTTTAGCATTTTTTCCAATATTATTGTTGACACAATATGTCAGGAGTAATTTTTTTATAGTAGTACATTTAATAAGCTCTTGTTTCGTGCATAAATTATAGATATTTCTTGGAAATGTCACTTTTTATTCAGTTTTGAGTATCTGTTACTCAGAGTGCCAAATGACCATTTATCATATCGGTGTAATAAATCTTAAATTTGTCATAAAATTGTAAAATTGCGGTAAAATTCCCTTATTTTTTCAGAAAAGGTGTCTCTCTGTATGTAGTTTGAAAAAATAAAGTGATCCATCCCGTAGAATTTTATGCTCATTAGTGTGTGAATACCTTAAAACAATGTTTCAAGGTTTACCAATACTTATTACATTTGCCACTATAGCTTCATAATATGACATCATTCTGCAGACAGCCCTGACCAAGCTTCGGTGGCATAAAGGTAAACTAACAACCAATAACTTTTCATAATAATATATTCAATATATTTTGTATAAAGCAATTTGAAAATCATGTTAAAATTTATAACATTGACCCGTTTTAATCCTTTCCCAAATGACAAAATTTTGTGGTTGCACAATTTTTAAGCTGTTACAGACAACCAAATTTAGATAAGTAAAGATTGGAAAAGTGTGGAATATAGCACAGAAAATATTGACACTAAAGGAGAAACTGCTGGTTATCAGCAGTTTCTTATTTTGTCTCAATTTTTTCCCAAACCTTTTCTAATAGGGACTTCAAAACAAGGTCTAGTTTGGGAAAGGATTAAAAACAATTCTTGAACTAGAACAGAAAACATCCGCCAAATAATTGTCTTATCTTATCTCGAAGAAAACTCTATGTCCACTGGCGCTCGATCCTATATAACTGATATGTAGGTCATTGATACTATAAATAACATATCAAAATCGTTTGGTCTTTTTCTTTGGAAAACATTGAGGACTCCATCTTTTGGAGAGTCAAAATTTGGTAATGGGTTAATCAAGCTGTAGCCTGTATTTACAAGGTTTTGCAATAACATTGACGATATGCACACAAGCATATTATTTAAATTCCATTTGTATCTTCTCTGTAAACTATGTCTCCACCATTATGTAGGCCACAAACGTTTTTGTATGTTTTATGCTAATAAAAGTATGTTATGTTATAAAAATTTCGTATCAGTCTGTGTGAAACTGTTGGGAGAACACTGCAAACAAAATTTGTCTACAGACAAGGACACAGTCACGGCATTTACAGTGTACTCCCCTCCATTTCATTGGGGAGAGAATACAAATGAGCTGGAATCTGGAAAAACATCCCTTACAGCATTTGAGATGGCAATGTTTCAAGATCAGGCTGTGCCTAGGTGCAGTCTGACCTGGATCTGTGTTATTTTCATATGGTTGCTACAGACCATGACGAAGCTAACAGAGCACTACATGGTTCCTGATCAGACTGCGTGTATATGTAGGACGATCTGGAACCATTTTCGGCTCAAAAGCTTTAAGGGACCTTTTCCCAGATCCTGTCTCAAATAATAATGACTGTTACAGCAAAGAATGACTCAATCAAAAACTGAGTGAAATAAGACTAAAATGTCAAGATCATGTGTTAATTAGGTTAACCCTTTCCCAAATGAGGAAAATTTCGGGTGGTCCAATTTGAAAGCTACTAAAGACAGCAAAATAGATGTTGATATGATAGATTTTCGGGTACTAATTAGCATGGAAAATATTGAGGCAAAAGGAGAAAATGCTGGTTATCAGCATTTTCTTCTTTTGCCTCAATATTTTCCCAAGCCAATTCTATTAGAGACGTCAAAACCAGGTCTTGTTTGGGAAAGGGTTAAGTTCTATGTCAATCTATTCCCACCAACAATGATTATCATTAAATTCGAGCCAAGATCTGGAAAAGGCGGCCCTTACGGCAAATTAGAACACCAATCTTGTATCGATCCATGCTTTTGATGAAGACTTGCATGAAGAAACAAAGATTAATCAATTAACAGATGGCTAAATTTTGGACCGTTCCAATTTGAAATGTTGCAAACAGCAATTTCAAGTTGATGAAATTTTAAAAATCTTTCCATTTTGGGTAAGAAACCATTGTAGAATATGAAGCAATTTTTTGTCACAAGAAATTTCTTAATTTTCCACAATGTTTTCCGAAAGCTTTATCTTTTGAGGCATCATTATACGGAAATGGGTTAATTTTGATCTTGATCAATTCGAGTTTATTGGGGTTTTACACCGTTTTCAACTGCCAGGGTCATATCGCGGTGGCTGGAGCACCTAACCATGGATTCCTGTTGTTTCTCAAACCAGTACTAACACAACTCCCATACCGAGCATCCAGCTGCTCGCCCACTTAGGTTAACGATTTCAAACCCATTGGTGGGTGAAAATTTTGTCAGAAAGGATATTTGCCGCAGCCAGGTATTGAACCAGGGACCTCTCGAATGAGAGGCAGATGCGCTACCAACTGTACTGAGGCCGCAGCCTTGATCTTGATCAGACTGTGAGTATACCCAGGCTGATCTAATTCCAATTGTTAATTTCCAAAGCTAGAGGCCCTTGTTCAAATCCCTGCACAACTATCCCATTACTAAACTGCAAGATTTAAGACTCGTCTAAATTCAAAGGTGTTGCAGACAGTAATGTTAAGTGACTGAAATTTTACATTTATTGGTCTTTGTGTATAGAAAACATTGTGCGAAATGAAGAAATTTCTTGTAACAAACAAATTCTTCAATTTCCATGATGTTTTCCAAAGCCTTTATCTTATGGGGGCATCAGAAGGCGTCGCTGTGTGGTATTGCAATAATTTATCATCTGAAACCGTTTTTGTGCCATAAGCTGCATACAGTCGACACTCGTTGTGTCAAAGTCGGAGGGGCCGTCAAAATACCTCGACATATCCGGAGTTCGACTCATCCGATTTCATTTTGTTTCGAATTAAATGACATTTGACCATTCTATTGTGCATCAAAAGCTTTCATAATTGAAATATAGTAGGAAAAAGATAGAAATTGCTCGAGACGAGCAATTTCTATCCTTTTCCTACTAAATTTCAATGGCATATTTATTTCATAATAATTATGTTTAAACTTTTTTAAAATCCGTTGAAGAGGACAGGACCAAACATTCACTTCGACTTACGCAAAGTTCGACTTATCCGATGTCGACATAACGAGTGTCGACTGTATTTTGTTTTTACTTCCACTTATATTATCTATGTAACAGCATTTAATTCGGAACAATCCAAAATTTTGTCATGGGGAAGAGTTAAATTATCTTATATAACAGCATTTAATTTGGACCAGTCCAAAATTTTGTCATAGTGGGGGAAAGAGTTAATGTAGAGTAGATTTATGATAAAACAGTAAATATGGAGTTCCTAAAAGCGAGCTCCCTTCCTTGGACAGTAACTCCTTGAACTCTGACTCTTCAAATACCCGAACTGTCTCGTCATCACATTCAAACCATTGACTATCAAACATTTTGTTTGTCTGCAAACTCTCTGCTGAATCCTTCTTTTTGGATTTGTCCATGATATTAGCGAAAGCTTTCACTTTCGTGTCTGTAATTACATTTTGGTCAAATCTTGGTGGAAGTTTTGGCGCAATCCCAGATTTTCCGCGTGTGGAGTGAAGTTGTTCCTGTTTTGGACAATCATTTTCTGGTTTTGAATTGACAGTACTTTCAGTACTTTGACTTTCAGAATTGGCTGGAACACTTGGATAAGTGGTTTGTTCTAGACTAGAAGACTTGGCATTTTTCTCCAGACTAGGTTTCTTGTGCTGTCTTGCTTTAACATAGGCCATATAATGTCCAGATGTAAGAGTAACTCCTGTATGGGTTATTATCCCGTATAACTTGTACCTGAAAATGTAAGTACTAGAACAGTCATTAACCCTTTTCCCAAACAAAAATTTTTTTGGACAGTCCTATTCAAAAGCTGCTTAAGATGACAAAATTGATGTTGTTAAGGAAGGGATTTGTGTACAATATAGCACAGAAAATATTGAGACAAAAGGAGAAACTGCTGGTTATCAGCAGTTTCTTCTTTTGTCTCAATGTTTTCAAAACCCTTTTCCATTAAGGACATCAAAAGCTGGTCTTGTTTGGGAAAGGGTTAATTGAAATAACCCTTTGCCGACATCCGAGGGTATGACAATACTGTCAGAGGAATATCCCGAGATGGAATCCTCAAAATGAGGAATAATTAAAATTGTGGTAAATCAGGGGCCCGTTTTACTAACGAACTTACGCAAGAATTTTTCGTAGATTTGAACGTAAGTTCAAATTATTTGCGTAAGTGCGTTTTACTAAAATGTTCGCAGCTAAGATTTGCGTAAGTTTTTGCGTAACTTTACGATCAAAAAAAGGTTGCGTAAGTTTTTTCGTAAGTAATGCCAGTGCATCAATTTATCTTTAAAACGCCCCGTAATGCATGTTAAATGATTCAGAAAACTGAAAATAAAGCCCAATTATTGTCATTTCTTTTATCCTCGATTAAATTTCTTTGATGAGCCCCTGTGCACCCCAAAAATTTATCGTGTGTTGTGGTGACGTAATATATCGGCATATGCTGACCTCATTTATAACGTGTAAAACAACCGATGTAAACAGCATAGAAAAGAGTGGATTTTGTTGACAGGCAAGGATAGAGATGAATGGGTAGTCAACTTATTTCAAGGAAATGATAGGCCTGTACTATGAATCGAGGCCATTGTTATCTTTGGAATTTGCCACCTTACCAAACGCAACATTTGACGATTTCTCGTGTAAAAATAATGGAAACTTCACTTGTAACAAACACTATTCAAGGACACTTTGGACTGAGGAAACTTAGGAAAGTGATTGTGGAATTCTTTTTATCCGACAACCAAATGGATTATCAATGGTAGGTTGTTTGAGTTTGATCCGTTTTCCTGTTCAAGTTTTGAACAAAATGTTAAATTTGTTCTATGTTTCTAATCCCAGTCCACACTGACAACACACGCCCCGTGACACGGGCCCAGCCCAGACACAAATCGCTCATTTTAAGTTAACATTATTTCGTCAGTACTTGCAAATCGAAATTATGCTTTGAGATTTGAAATGAACATTCTTGAGGTTGACTTGAATGAACAGATAGCGGCAGCCTCGGTGCTTTTCAAATGTTCACGGCCGAGTGCTGCACTCAATGCTGTGCAGGCCTGTTTCAGTATTTTGCAAGCTTTTTCCATTATTTATCAACTTCTTAACGCTAGTTATGAATAAAAAACACTATACTGCAAAGATAACTTTACAAGATTTGTTATTTTTGTCGGAAAACTAAACCGAGATGAGAGCAAAAATGTCCGCCATTGTTGTTTTATTTTTAGAGTTACGACAATTTTTTTCTTACGTTCAAAATTTTCTTACGATCGTTTAGTAAAACGCACTTAAGAATTTGCGTAAGTTATTTTTGAACGTAAAGTTACGCAAAAACTTACGCAATCTTAGTAAAACGGTACCCAGGTCCCTTGTCCGCTTGTCTAATTGATTACACATTAGGGGCTATATATTACAGGACTGGCTCCAATGGCCTCCTAATCACTCCCTGTCTTTGTCCCTTTCTGAAACAACTAAAATTTTGACTGTTGAAATATATCTGCTGATGCAGATAACAAAATTGATTATGATAAGGATAATGATAAATGTACAATATAGCACAAAATATTTAGACAAAAGGAGAAATTGGTGTCTATAGGCATTTTCTTCTTTTGTTTCAATATTTTGCTTTGTCATTAACGTTAAAACTAGCTTTTTTCGAAAAAAACGTAACATTGGCCATTTCGAGGGCATTTCATGATAAGTGTTTCACAAACATAATATAAATTATTTTGAATACTTCTGTAGATTATAAAGTACTAAGAGAACTGTTTTATAAAAGATTTTTTCTTCTTTTTTTACCCCAAATGAAATAAAATATTTCTAAACTTGTGTAAAATTTAAATATCAAAATAATATAACTATGTATCAGTTAAACAGAATTACCAGACAGATTTTTAGCATTAAAGCACGTGAATGTAAAGCAGTGTAGCATTAATTAGGGTGTCCAGGATCCCATTAGAATAAATGGGCTCCACTGCACCATGTCTAAAGCTGTAAATAATCAATGTCAGTCAGTAACAAGCTGGGCTGGGGATACGTTTATACAGTAAATTCGGAGGCAGTATTCTAGGAAATCTCGGGTTTGTCGTTAGACAGAATAGCTCTTCCAGGACATTCATCACAGGGAGCTAAAAATGCTGATAATCAACATTTTCTCCTTATCCCTAAACATACCTGTCCTGTTTACCTGTCCATCGAAGCCGATTGTAGGCTTGCGCCTCTGAGGCCCGTTTCTTCTGAGTTATGTTCTCTTCTCCCGACTTCCGGCCTGTAGCAGTCTGGCGAGAATATTGTCAAGCGAGTGACATATTGCTTTGTAGTCTCCTTTGAAGAAATTTAATTTTGGTATATTTGTTTTTTGTTGTTCCGTAGGACTTTCTACTCTTAGATCGAACTTGATAATTTCATGGTCACTTTTCCCCAGTGGAGCATTCAGCGATATACTGTCTATCATGTTCTCTTCATTTGTTAGTACAAGGTCAAGAATGTTAGAAATATTCCCGTCTCTGTGTCTTGTTGGTGTTTTGATGTGTTGAGTTAGGAATGAATCTTGAATTACTTCTAAAAATTTGACCGCTTGTTGGTTGTTCTCGTTTGTGCATGCTTGTAATTCCCAGTCTATGTCTTTTATGTTGAAATCGCCCAAATGGAGGATGAGATCATATTTTTTATTTTGTATGGAATTTGCTGTGAGTATTGTTCTCAGTTCTTCCATGGCTTGATTTTCTGTAGCTCTGGGACTTTTATAGATGCAGCTTATTAACAAAGAAGATTTATCTTTCAACTGTAAGCCTATTTGTACATACTCGATGAATTTACATGGATGGGAATTTATTTTGTAAAAAGGAATGTTGTTATTTGTGTATATAATGCATCCTCTTCCCGTGAAAGATTTCTCGTTGGGTTTGTGTGCTGTATATCCTTCAATGTTCCACAAGGGTGAGTTGTAATCCAGATTGTCACTACTTTTTGGAAAAATTTCCGTGACTGCGATAACATCGTAGTAGTTGTCTTGAATATTCACTAGCAGTTCATCTAGTTTATTAGTCAAAACATCAGCATTTGTGTACATAACTTTAAAAACTTGCTTATTTACATGTTTTTTACACTGGTTAAAAATAAAACTAGTTTCCTATGTGCTTTCAGAGTATGTACTTCCAGCACTGTTTTGCGACTGGAAGCCACCCACTATAGTGTCTTCAAATGGTAATGTGTTGTCACTTGTGGTGACATCTTGCAGTAGATTTTTTTGTATTAACCTTGCTTGGGGTAGTATACCACTTGGACGAATTGTGTTGTTTGTTTCTAAATAAGATGTAAGAGTTGGCATTTCTATACATGTTCTATCTACAACTGTTTCTTCATTATAGGCTTCCATATAGGTGCTGTCAGATGTTCTTTGTTTTTGCTTTTTCAGTCTTCTCTCTTTGTTTTTCTCTCTTTGATCTGGAGTGAGATCTTTTACCACTATGCAGCTTCGTAGTTCGGGATTGTCTTCTATCGTTCTTATTTTTGATGCATTGTCTAGTATTTTCTTTCTGTGCTCTCTATTGTTTAGTACAATTTTTAGGGGTCTGTTTGTGTTTTCTTTCTTGTCACCAAGTCTGAATGTTAAGTTTATATCGGGTTTCTCAACGTCAATAAGTGTACAAAGTTCTGTGAATTTACGTTCATCGTGTTTTTTTCTCATGACTGATGATTGTCTTGTGCTTTCGGGAAGATTGAAAACAATAAGGTTTAAGGTTCTTCTCTTTTGGTCTTCAATCTCTCTCAATTCTTTACGTACTTGGTCCTGTAGATTGCTTTTGATGTTTTCTTCGATTTCATGTACTATTTCTGGTTTTACTATATTGATTTCTTCTTGTATTCTACAGATTGTTTCACCTTTGACTACATTTAATTCTTCTTCAATTTTTGTCAATCTTTTTTCTGTTTTGTCTTCAATAGATTTCAGTTGTGTTGAGAGGTTTGACATACTAGGAAATGTTCGTTTACAAAGGTTGCAAGTCCATTTGAAGTTGTCGCTTGGTTCATTTTTTAGTATTTCTATTAACACAGGTGATATGTTGGCACATTTAGCACAGAAGGAGAGTTCACAAAGACTGCAGGTTGTCGATGCATGGTCTGTTTTGATTTCTTTTTCACATGTGGGGCATGTGCTGCTCCCAATTCTGGCTCTCTTAACCTTAGGTGTTGAAGTGCTTGGTGCTGACGCCATACTGTTTGTTTACTGAACCAGGCTTCCTTATTCAGTTTGTTATCACTGGAAATAATTTTGTTTTGTTTGTGGTCGCTGAACAAGGCTTCCTTATTCAGGTGTATTTGTTTTCCATAAATCAGAATTATATTGTAGTGTTGGATATTTGATACTGAACAAGGCTTCCTTATTCAGATGTTTTTGATTTCTTGACAGACAGAGTTGTGTTTCTTTTCAATTTTCTATGCCATTAAACAAAAACATCTTTTCTACTTTTATTTTGCCTTCTCTACTCTCCAATTGTAGCAGCCAAAAATTTGACAATATTAGCATTATTGGAAGGATTACTATTCTATGCCCCTTGTAACTAGAGCAGTAATGTTTAAATCTGACCATTTTTTATTGTGGAAATTACCTTTCAAATTTAATCACGCAAATATTTTGTTGTTTGGGAGAGAGTTCAAGTATACATGTACTAACCTGTGATCAGGCCTAAGACAAGACTGAGGACACTTGTACCTAAGACAGGATAACATAAGTGGGATGTCTACTGCATCATTGATCTTCAATAAACAACTGTAGTCACTGCAATGAGAAGTAGAAAGATTCGCCCATTCCCAGACCAACAGATAACAGGGAGTGAACTCATTCTAAAACTGCTATATCAAATCCAAGTCATATTATGTTGTGGGTACTCAATTGAATTGTTTCGACCGGTAAATTCTCTTAGATCTGTTTGAAGAATTCAAAAGTAGTTCAACAGTGGAATTATCACTTTCCTTTAATTGATAATCTCACTAGGTGAAATTATTAAAATCCTGAAACTGAGAAATCCAAAGGTTTCACTGCTGACATGCGTGATAAATTTGATAATTCAACAAGCAGGGTTTTCCATGACGCACAAATCATGCGTCATTGTCACAATTTTAAAACAAACGACCCCTTGGCAATTTACCTAAGGGTCATTAATGACGCAAGTTAAATAAACCATAATTCTTATGGCAAAAATGATTTCATTTTCAGATGAACTTTAAAACCTACTTTATAACACAAATGACTATCAAATATGAAAACAAAAGTTTCACCTTGCCATTGGCTGATGTACACAGTATGAACATGCAACTACATTTACCCTTTCCCAAGCGACTAAACTTTAGGGTGGTCAAAATTGAAAGCTGCTCCAGATGACAAATTAGATGTTGGTTAAGATTGTATTTGTGTATAACATAGCCTAGGAAATATTGAAGCAAAAGGAGAAACTGCTGATAATCAGCATTTTCTTCTTTTGCCTCAATACATTCCCAAGCCTATCCTCTTAGGAAAACCAGGCATTGTTTGGGAAAGTTTTAATAAAAAACTACTGCGGAGTAGACTAATTCCCCCCCCCCCCCCCCCCCCATTGTTAAAGTCAAATTATTGTTGTTAACCCTTTCCCAAACAAGACCTGCTTTTCACGTCCCTAATAGAAAAGGCTTTGGAAAACATTGAGACAAAAGAAGAAACTGCTGATAACCAGCAGTTTCTCCTTTTGTCTCAATATTTTCTATACCATATTCTACACAAATCCTATCTTTAATAACATCCACTTAGTCATTTGTGGCACTTTTTTAAGCGGATCACCCTAAAATTTTGCCGTTTGGGAAAGGGTTAAGATTGACTTCCTTACCCACTCTTGGCGTAGAACCGTTTTAGATGGAGTGTCAAAATGTCTGGCATAACATCATAGTGGATAGATCTCTCCGCTTCTTCGTACCCCAAACATTTATCACAATAGAACCTGTTGTCATCCTGTAATTTCTCAACTTCCGTTGATGCTTCTATCAAATCTAACAAACTGCATCTCTCTTCTTTCATCTCTTCATCTGGAAAAAAACAAAATTTAAAATTTTCACATACAAGACCTGATTTTAATGTGCCTTATGGAAAGGGCTTGGGAAAAGATTGAAGCAAAAGATGAAATTGCTGATCAGGAATTCTTCCCTTTCCATTAACAATTTCAAGGCTAAAACATAGACAATTTCAGCTTTCCACAAGAATCACTCCACAGGTATCCTGCAGCAGCTTTGAAATTGGAAGTTCAAATTTTTGGAAAAGGGTTAAGTCTTTAAGATTTATTAGAAAGAACATTTTTAAGATTCAGACCAATGTGTTCTGAAATTCTTCTACATCTTATACAAATGACATCATTGCAACTTCATATCTTGAAAGTAAGGAACATTCTGAACACCACTGTTTGAAAATTGCGTAGCATTTGGAACAACTCAGTCTATTATCTATCATATTGTGTCTACAAAACTGACCAAGAAGTTCCATAAGAAGTAGAGTAATGGCGCTCCACTTGTGTGACATAACCCATTACCAGATAGCAAATTTTTAGACTGTTAAAATTTGAAAGGTGTTGCAGACAACAATCTCATAATGATGAAATTTAATAAATCTGTACATATTTGTTTTTAACAAGAGCTTCGCAAAGCGGCGCATATACGCCCGAGAGGGGCTTGTCAGTAAAATTGGACATTTTTTTGATTCAAGGGCAGATTATTCAAACATGAAAAGTTATCAAAATTTTGTTTGCACAACAAGACACCATAGAGATTCATTGTGGCTAGTTTGATTAAATTCCGGTTGAAACTGTTGGAGTTGCGCACAGGAGAAAATGGACATTTTTGAGAAAATGGGCGTTTTTTCTTAAATTCAACGGCAGATAATTCACGGACAAAAACAGAAATCTAAATTCCGTAAGAGGTGTGCACAACTAGACACCATGGAGATTCATTGTGGCAAGTTTGATCAAATTCTGACCAAAACTGTAGGAGTTGCGCACACAAGAAAATGGGCGGTTTTTTTTAATTCAAGGGCAGATAATTCAAGAACGAAAAGAGTCAATTGAATTCCATAAGCGGTATGCACAACTAGACACCATGGGGATTCATTGTGGAAAGTTTTATCGAATTCCGATCAAAACTGTAGGAGGAGTTGCGCACACAAGAAATTGCTAACGGACGCACGGACAGACAGACGAGCGGGGCCATAACATAATATGACCCTTCGGGCGTATAAAAAAAATGTGAAAAATGAAGAAATTGCTTGTCACATTTTTGCTCCGAGAACTGGAAATTTAAACTCTATTTATGTCTTGTTTGGTACATGCTTAAATGAGCTCTAAATCTATCATGAGCAAAACAAAAGCCTGCTATACCATTTTGTTCGTCATCACTATCCACCTCAGTTTCAATTCTCACTGGCACACTGATGTCGTGAAAATCTTCTTGTCTCTCTGTCGACGTCTCACATGACATGCAACGTGTTCGTAACATCATAGTTCCCTGTATTAATAGAGGAGAAAATTGTGATAATTATCTCCGCAGAATAATTTGAAGCCATAGTGGCAAATATTAAGTATTGGTAAACCTTGAAATGCATTGTATTCATGCAAATAATTGTGAACAAAAACATAATGAGAAAAGAGGAAATTGCTCAATTTGAGCAATTTCTTCTTTTCCCATAATGTTTTTATACAGAATTAGATCTATTACATTTTGATATAATAATGCATTATTTATAGGTTTTTGACATGAAATACCTCTTAATGTTTCTAATTGGCGACCATTTGAAGAAATTAAGCTGTAGGGGTAATAATGAAGCTGTAGGGGCATTACACTGATTTACATGAAGCTGTAGTGGGGCCGATACAGCTTATTGGGCTGGACAGGGCTCGAATTTCCACTCGCATGCTCGCAATTTGCTAGTGAAAATTAAAAATTGCTAGTGATTATTTTTGAAGCTAGATATTTCCAGCGAGAGGAAAATTCAACAGAAGAATATGCGATATCGCCGTAATTGCACAGGATGAACATTTTGATAAATCGTAATTGTGTTTTAACCACCCATTGTAAGTATCATCATCGCTCGTCTTGTTCTTTACAGTTTGATATTGGTTTGTTTACGAAATGGATGTCGCTCTATGACAGAAAAGTCAGGCGATATTTGTCAGAATTCTCAGTTCAAGAAGTGGAATTGAATTCTTATAACCCGGGTTCTAAATGCCGGTAACGTCTCGCGCTCGTGGTCACGTTTTTCATTATGCTATTTATCTGTTTATTCGGTCTTGATTTTCCTATTGATACTTTAATTTTTGTCATGAATAATTAAAAATAGAAATTATATTATCCAAAGAACACTAAATGATCACTGGTAATCCAACATGAAACACTTTCCTGGTAGATACCGGTAACTATGTCCCGTATTTTATTGTTCCTTTACGACGCTTCAGTTAAACATGATTTACGTCGTAGATAGCTAATTTCAACGTCTGCAAAATGGATGAATTCGTTGTAAAAAGCAAAACAACCAAACGGCATGCAGAAATCGAGTCTTCTGACGAGTAGCATTTAACCAAAACATGTAATACATCCACAAACATGCCGACAAAAAAAACAAAACAAAACTGATGGAGGCAAGTGAGAAGACTAGAAAATAGATGCGATATCTAGACCTTGATCTAAAATATGAGAGGCGCCGTTGCGGAGATCATGTGCCGTATGCAAATGTTATGCTGCACCACGGAGAATGGCTTCAAGTGTAAGAATCATTGAGACTGCTTTGTAAATTTTGTCATTCAGTTTTAGAAAATCAAAATTCGACTCCCAAAAAGTTCGAAATGCACTTGCCAGAAATTATATTCCTATTATGACTGTTGCAGACTGCAGGTTTAAATAGTTAATCAATCTGGATAAAATCTTATATTCAGAAGTGCATTTAGATCAAACACTTTGCTAAACAAAACCTATTTTACGTCCCTAACAAATTGCCAGTGGATTTGCATTTTTGCTAGTGGTTTCAAAAGCCACTAGCAAAATTTTGCTAGTCCATTTTTCAACGAAATTCTAGCCCTGCTGGAAAGAACACTGTAATAGTAATGTCATGAAAATATGGAATTATTCAGAGCTTCAGAATATGAATTATTTCTCATTGTTTCTCAAAGCCTATCTAAGGGTTTTCATTTAAATCATCTCATTGAAACAATTAGAATGAGCACCCACAACATATGCCTGTGGATTTGATATAGTTTTTGCAGACCAAAAGATGGTGTGTTACCGGTACTATCATTTAGTCTTAAAACATAAAATTAAGATATTCTTATCATCTTATATAGAACATTGCTTAGAAAGCCAATGCTAATATACAGAATCCAAAATTGTACTATAAACAAACCTTAGAAGCAAGCTAGGACTGTATAACAAGCAGTTTCTCTTTTACAGAGCTACAGATAAGAGGGAGTGAAGGCTTTTCAAAATCAGAGCTTCAGATTTATTTGAAGAGTGGTGGGTCGAAATGACCCATGACAGGGAAATTGATGGGTCATTTTTGGAAATGATGGGCCATAGCAATGAAAATAAACATAGTGATATAAACAAGAGCTTCGCAGAGCGGCGCATATACGCCCGAGAGGGGCTTGTCAGTAAAAATTGGCCATTTTTTCAATTCAAGGGCAGATAATTCAAACATGAAAAGTTATCAAAATTGTGTTTGCACAACAAGACACCATAGAGATTCATTGTGGCTAGTTTGATTAAATTCTGGTTGAAACTGTAGAAGTAGCACACAGGAGAAGATGGGCATTTTTGAGAAAATGGGCATTTTTCCTTAAATTCAAGGGCAGATAATTCAAGAACGAAAACAGTTATCTAAATTCTGTAAGCGGTGTGCACAACTAGACACCATGGAGATTCATTGTGGCAAGTTTGATCAAATTCTGATCAAAACTGTAGGAGGAGTTGCGCACACAAGAAAATGGGCATTTTTTTAATTCAAGGGCAGATAATTCAAGAACGAAAAGAGTTATCTGAATTCCGTAAGCGCGGTGCACAACTAGACACCATGTAGATTTATTGTGGCAAGTTTGATCAAATTCCGATCAAAACTGTAGGAGGAGTTGCGCACACAAGAAATTGCTAACGGGCGGACGGACGGACAGACAGACGGACGGACGGACAGACAGACAGACGGACGGACAGACGGACGAGCGGGGCCATAACATAATACGACCCTTCGGGCGTTTAAAAATTTGTAAAAGCTTGGGCCGCTTGGCCCCTGGAGTTGAAAAGTGATGGGCCCTATTTGCAAATAGTGTGTCAAATGGTCCGGGCCCACTGTAAATCTGAAGCTTTTCAAAATGCAATATTTCCTTTTTTGTTCATTAAACCCTATATTGTGGGTACTCATTTGAATCGTCTCGTCGAGACGATTCAAATGAGTACGCACAACATAGGGTTTGGATTTCAAATTACAAATTTAGGATGGTTTCGCTCCCTCTTATTTGTTGCTCTGTGAACTTAATCTTTCATTTTTTTCTGATCCTCATTTCCCAAAGGATGTCAAAATCGGAGGCGCGTTCTTTAAAGTGAGATTATTAGATTTAAGATGTTTTAGATAAAGCGTTTTTAAGAACTAGATTCTGACCGAGGTGTTCAAAATGCTCCATACTTCATACAAATGACGTCATTTGTATGAAGTATTGAGCATTACCATGGTGCCATGGAGCATTCGGAAGAACTCTGTCAATTCTCTCTTATATTGTTTCTACAAAGTTAACCGAGGGTTTCTGCTCAAAGTATAGGGTAATGCTGCCTAACATTGAGCGTCTTAAAAATATTTCTCTAAAGAAATCATAAACAATTTTAAGAAATCTCAAGATATCTCAAGAAATCTCGCTCTACAGAACACACCTCTGGTCTTATTCTAAGAAATGGTTATCAATATCAAGGGTTATAACTGTACCTGAAAAAGCCTCTCCACAAAGTCACATTTAGAGTTACTCTTCACCGGGGAGTTAAACATAGCTTCCAGGGCCTTTTCAAGCTCTTCAGTATCACATGTTCCCATAGAATCAAGCAAATTCCTCTTTTTTAGATAGTTATTTGTATATTTGGCTGGTGACTTTTTGTATGGTGACAAGCACTTTGTAGCATAAGAAGCACTAACTGATTTTTCATTGTTATCAAATAAATAATCACATTTTTCAAGTTTGATCACAGGTTCAAGGGCTATTTTATAATCCACATTTTCTTCAGCAGATTGCACTTTAAATGTAATTTCACTATCGATATGTACATTTGTAGGTGATTCCACATCCATTGGAACACCCTTTTCTCCATTAATATGTAACCTAGTAGAGTTATGACTAACTGAAATGCCAGTACTTGATGCACTCTGATTTTCATTTGATTTTTCAATAACATCAAAACTGATGTTTAAGTTAGTTTTGGCTGATCTAATGTCCGGCTCAGATCTAGAGAATACAGATTTGTTAATTAAGACAGGAGAAGGAATAATCATCTGTGACTCCATTTTTCTTGGTGATCGTCTCGGAGATTCGTGGATATGTTTGGCGATGAGTTTCTCCTTAATAAGAGCCTGTTCATCATCAGATTCAGATAGTGTGTCGACCTCTTCGTCCGCGCTGGAGCCTATAGCACTCAGAAAATTAGAGTAAGCCAGTAGAGTGGCAGAATGTGACATACAGGGATCAGATTTTGTTTCCACAGCATCATCAGAAGACTGTTTTGGTATTCCATTCAACACTGTGTCTGAAACTGCAGTATTGTTGATTGTTTCTTCACTGTTAGGCTTAACTTTACACGCATCTTTCTTTTCTTCTTTAATTTCAACCTCCTTTTTCAGCTCATTCAGTTCATCATGAGGAATTCCATTACAAATAGGTTTGTTAACTGACCTACTCATACCAAGTCTTTTCTTCTTGTTTGCTCTATTATACATGTCTGTTATTGAAGGCTGCTTTAACTTTTTTTCTTCTTTCTTATCAGACTTTGAATCAGGGTTATCTTTTTCTGACTTGACATTTTCACAGTCTTTATTTGTTTTTCTATTAGGAATTTTATAAGGAGAATATTCTCTTTCTTTTCTAGAAGTCAACTTCTTAGCCTTTTTTTCTTTCAGTTCAATTCTGGCATGTTCTAAACTGAATGGTTCCAACTTGACCATCGGGACATTGGCTGATTGCACTACAGTGTTGTCTTCCTGACTATCATCAAATATATGTTCTGCTGTTTTCCCTATTTTCGGCATCATTTTGTCCGCTTTTTCCAAAGGTTCATCCTTAACTTTAACGTCCTTCATCACTCTAACATTCTCTGGTACTTTTTCTATTTTACAATCATTATCATCCAATTTAAATAAATCAACCTTAACTTTCTCAACACATTCAATTTTGTCTGTACTTTCATCTTGTGACCCCCCTTCCTTAGATTTTTCCTTGTCTGCAGTATCGTTGTCAATAGATGACACAATCTTTTCCTTGTTCGATAACTGGAGAAACTTCTGCATCAGTGGATTCATAGCTTTTGCTTTGACAGTATGAGGAATGGAGGCAGAAAATATTCTGATTTCCTTCTCGGCATCTTGTAGATAAGCCAGGAAACATCGTAGAAACTCCTGGGCGTCATGCTGCATATTTCCCTCATACATCGGATTAATCACCCTGCAAGAATCAATACGAATTTCCCATTTTTAGCTCGACTTTTCGAAGAAAATGAGAGCTTATACTGTCACCCGGGCGTCGGCGTTGGCGTTGCAACAAAGGTTAAAGTTTTTTCAAACATCAATAACTTCCATACTATCGAAGAGATTCAACCCAAACTTTGAATACTTATTCACCATCACACCCTCTACCTTACTATCAGGGCTCATGACCCTGGCTCCACTATATTTGTTATGCCCCCTTTATACTAAGCAACTTAGAAAGTGGAGCGCGCTGTCTTTGGACAGCTCTTGTTGAAACAAGAGCTGTCCGAAGACAGCGCACTAAGTTGCTTAGTATAAAGGGGGCATAACTCCAAATATAGTGGAGCCAGGGTCATGGGCCTTGGTAGTAAGGTAGAGGGTGTGATGGTGAATAAGTATTCCAAGTTTGGGTTGAATCCCTTTGATAGTATGGAAGTCATTGATGTTTGAAAAAACTTTAACCTTTGTTGCAACGCCAACGCCGACGCCCGGGTGACAGTATAAGCTCTCATTTTCTTCGAAAAGTCGAGCTAAAAACCATAACACACTCTTATCTGTAGCTTTCAAATAATTTTTTAGCTTAATACTATTGCATTATGATTAACCAATTACCACACAATGACTTAATTTGACTCCCTACAAGATAATGGCCTTGGAAAACTTTGTGGAAAATGAAGAAATTCCTTATGGCAAGCAATTTCTTCATTTCCCACAAAGTTTTCTACCATGAAAGAACAAACTAGAAATCTATCACTGAAGGTGATAAAAATACCCCCGCCACCAACTTTGTTCGGACAAGCGTTTTTGTTTAATCAGGAGCCATACTCAGAAATTGTCAATCCGATTTTCTTGAAATATGGTCCAATCAGGGGCAATAACTCAGAAAGTATCGGTCTGATTTCCATGAATTTTGCATCTTGCATATATACAGGTCCTAATGCATACCTGTGCCAAGTATGAAACAAATCGTTCAGGAACTGTAGGAGGAATTGTCCGGACAAGCATTTTTGTCAAATCAGGGGCCATAACTCAGAATGTGTCTGTCTGATTTTCAATAAATGTGTGTCTTGCACATCTACAGAAGTCAATGCACACCTGTGCCAAGTATGAAGCAATGAAGCAAATCGGACAGTAACTGAAGGAGGAGTTGTCCGGACAAGCATTTTTTGGTAAAATCAAGGGCCAAAACTGAGAAAGTAAATGTCAGCTTTCCCTGAAACATCTACAGGTCCTAATGCACACCTATGCCAAGTATGAAGCAAATCGGACAGTAAGTGTAGGAGGAGTTATCCGGACAAGCACTTTTGGGTCAAATCAGGGGCCATAACTCAAAAAGTAATGGTCCAATTTTCATGAGATGTGCGTCTTGCACATGTACAGGTCCTAATACACACATGTGCCAAGTATGAAACAAATCGGACAGTAACTGTAGGAGGAGTTGTCCGGACAAGCATTTTTGGGTCAAATCAGGGGCCATAACTCAAAAATTATTGGTCTGATTTACATGAAATTTGCGTGTTGCACATCTACAGGTCACAATGAACACTTGTGGCAAGTATGAACTAAATCGGTCCACAAGTGTAGGAGGAGTTATCCAGACAAGCATTTTTTGTCAAATCAGGGGCCATAACTCAAAAAGTATCTGTCCGATTTCCGTGAAATTTGCGTCTTGCACATCTACAGGTCACAATGAACACTTGTGCAAAGTATGAACTAAATCGGTCCACAAGTGTAGGAGTAGTTTTCCGGACAAGCATTTTTTGGTCAAATCAGGGGCCATAACTCAGAAAGTAATGGTCCAATTTTCGTGAAATTTGCGTCTTGCAAATCTACAGGTCCTAATGCACACCTGTGCCAAGTATGAAGCAAATCGGACAGTAACTGTAGGAGAAGTTGGCCGGACAAGCATTTTTGGGTCAAATCAGGGGCCATAACTCAAAAAGTATTGGTCCGATTTCCGTGAAATTTGCGTCTTGCACATCTACAGGTCACAATAAACACTTGTGCCAAGTATGAACTAAATCGGTCCACAAGTGTAGGAGGAGTTATCCGGACAAGCATTTTTTGGTCAAATCAGGGGCCATAACTCAGAAAGTATTGGTCCGATTTTCGTGAAATTTGCGTCTTGCAATTCTACAGGTCCTAATGCACACCTGTGCCAAGTATGAAGCAAATCGGACAGTAACTGTAGGAGGAGTTGGTCGGACAAGCATTTTTGGGTCAAATCAGGGGCCATAACTCAAACAGTATCAATCCGATTTCCGTCAAGTCACAATGAACACTTGTGCCAAGTATGAACTAAATCGGTCCACAAGTGTAGGAGGAGTCATCCGGACAAGCATTTTTTGGTCAAATCAGGGGCCATAACTCAGAAAGTAATAGGCCAATTTTCGTGAAATTTGCGTCTTGCACATCTACATGTCACAATGAACAATTGTGCCAAGTATGAACTAAATCGGTCTACAAGTGTAGGAGGAGTTGTCCGGACAAAGTTTTGGAGACAGACCAACAAACAAACAAACCATCCAACCAACAAACACTGGACCGACAGGCTGATTCCAGTATACCCCCTCCAAACTTCGTTTGCGGGAGTATAAAAATTTTGAATTTCATTCACTCGATATCGTCGTCACGAAAACACCTTTGAATTTGGATCAGTCTAAATGTTTGCTTTGTAGATAAGTGAGGAAACATCGTAGAAATTCTTAGGCACCGTGCTGCATGTTCCCTTCATACATCGGGTTAATTACTCTGAAAGAAGTAAAGATCAACATAGAATATGAGGGAATAAAGGAATTTTTAAAATTTCCAATCCAAACCCTATTTTGTGGGACTGGGAGGTTTGAAAAATATCTACCCTAGTCAGCCTGCCCAGTCCGTCGAGACAAGGATAAAAACTTATAACTCTCATATAATTTTCTGAATGCATGTTTTTTCTACCTAAATAAAATAAAATAATGTTCAATAATGAAATGCAAAATCTGCTGAGCACTATCATATTTCATATCGTTGATGTTATTGCAAGACCTCATTACAACAGCTTAAATCAAGCTATCGTTACCAGGTTTTGCAATAATTGCACTGAAGATAAGATATAATATCGCTTTACAAACTCATGGATCACATTTTGAACAAGATGCATTTCTGAAACACTAATGCCCCAAAAAATTGCCAATATCAAGTTTTTGGACAGACAGACGGACAGGAGTAAAACAATATGCCTCCAATATTTCTATAAGGGGGCATAAAAAATTAAACCCACCTGACAGCTTTCAAAACTTTCAATGGTTTCACAGCCATTGACATGACATCATCAGAGGCTATTTCTTCATACCGCTCTTCTAACAGGCTTTGGTCTCTATATACCTGTAATGTGATTGATTGAATGGGATAAAACCACTGAGGTACACATAAGAGGGGGTGATGGCTTTTCAAAATGCAATATTTCATTTATTGTTCACCAAACCCTATGTTGTGGGCACAACATTGGGTTTGGGATAACAAATTTAAAATGTCTCCACCCCACTTATCTGTTGTTTTGGTGACCTTTCCCAAACTACATTTTGACGAGGGTCCATTTCAAACGATGAATTGTATGTAAAGTGGCATTCCCTTTGCTGACAAAATCAACTCGATCAACTCAATCGCCTTAATTCTGCGATCAAACCTGATTAAACTCGATCAAATGCTTTTACACGACTTTTTTATTTCTTGTCGATTAATTCCCGATCATTTTTGTCGACCATGCTCGATCACTATTGCCGACCAAGCTCGATCAGTACTTGATCGCTTAATCGAGTTGATTTGGTCGGCAATGGCAACACGCCTTTACATATATACAAAACAATGTGGAGTTTTAACAAAGAAGACAATTTCTTTGTTTTCCTTACATTCTCTAACAGTTTCTGTATGAATATCTATGTCAGGGGTCTCGTTTGCCAAAATTTGGGGCCGTTATTGGGGCCCATTCCCAATTGCAAAAAGTATCTTTTTTCCCAATTTTCTGATGAAAATTCCCAATTAGGACCCAGAATGCCCCATGTTAAGACTCATATTCATTTACAAATATTTTGAAGACAGTTTTAGAGTAGATTCTTAAACAAGAGTATGCACAAATGCATTTTACATCATTACAGTCTAATTTGCAGCAGAAACTGAGTGACAGTATTAATACAAACTTGTTTAAGTTTTTCCCAATTTAGCTAAAAACGACGCTATTTTTCCCAATTTCACTGGCCCTGGCCCCAAACACAATTGATAGCAAGACTCCTGTATGTCCAGATTGATTACAATAACTGATGAACCTAACGATTTGTTCCTGGCATTTCTGACAACCATAAAAACACATCTAATCTCAGTTTGTATGGGTGTCAGAAATTCAAGGATCATGATTTAACCTTTGATTTTGTCACCACTAACTTAACAAGCTTGGGAAATAAGTGAACCAAACAAAGAATATGGTTACCAGCATTTTCTTCTTTTGCCTCAATATTTGATGGGCTATACTGTACAACAATTATATCATCATAAACATCCATCTTCTACAGCTCATTTAGAAATGGGCCAGCATAATTTATTACTATTTTTTACTATCAAACCCCTTTCCCAAACAAGACCTTGTTTTGACGTCCCTTATTGAAATGGCTTTGGAAAACATTGAGGCAAAAGAAGAAAATGCTGATAATCAATTTTCTTACCTAAACTGTACAGAAGTCATCTTTTTATTAACGTTTTTATGCCCTCTTCAGAAGCTTTTGAACAGGACCAACCTAAAATTCTGTCATTTGGGGAAGGGTTAAAATATTTACCTTGTAAACAGTTTTTACAACATTCCAACTATTTTTCTGGTTTTCTTCTTCAAACTCTGATTTCTGAAAAATATCAAATATGCAACTTGGATGATGAATTTTGGTGTATAAAAAACTTGTTTATTACCTTTAACTACTTCCCTTTCCTTAACCCATTACCACACAGTGACTCCTTTTGACTCCCAACACTATAATGGCTTTGGAAAACATCATGGAAAATGAAGAAATTGCTTGTGAGAAGCAATTTCTTCATTTCCCACAATGTTTTCTATTCAAAAAGACCAACAAACTTTAGATTTCATTCTAAAATTGTGTTGTTTGGTAATGGGATAATTAACAAGACCTGGTTTTGACATCCATATCAGAAAATGCTTGAGAAAACTGGCAAGAGAATAAAAAGCTGATGATCAGTATTTTTCTCTTTTTGTCTGAATATTTTCTGTGCTGTAATAGAGACTAATTCCAATGCCATAAACATACCTTCTGTTGTATCCGTCTGCTCTCAAAGTAGAACAGTGTAAAATCTTCCTGTTGGGGAAAGGCTTAATATTGTTTGTGTATTTATGTGTAGATAAATGTATCAACCTTATCCTTATCCCCAACTTTAAGGCATTTCAGAATATAAATTTCAATAACAGACTTTATAAATTGAATTTCATAATTCTAACTGTTTTAACTAGAACTGTCGCAAAGCGGACAAATACCCCCCACTAGGGCCTTTTCACTGAAAAAGTGCTATCGGTCAAAATGTTCTTGACTTAGAGCATGGAAACGGATTTTAAACAAAGTCCGACTGTGACCTTGACCTTTGTGACCCCAAAACAATAGGGCACCTCCATTGGTCATGGGCAACAACTGTGTAAAGTTTCATGATCCTAGGTCAAATGGTTCTCAAGTTAGAACACAGACACGAAATTGTAAATTTTGACTACTCCCCCCCCCCCACCCCCCCCCCACCCCTCACCCCCCATTAAAAACTTCAAAGTGGCATAACTCTGAAACAAACTAGAATATCACTGAAAGTGATCATACCCCCCAAAAGTGCTGTGTTTGCGCATTTTGAGATGTACATTTCCTATGAACTGTGCAATGATCAATTGAGAAAAAGAGCAAACAAAAAAACAGACTGACCAACACAAGTTAATGTTGCAAACATTGCTTATTTTCAACAAAGGACCATAATTCTGTCATAAATCAATGAACCATAACCAAAATTTGATATGCACATATTTGACAGCTACTGAGCATAACTGTAAAGTTTTTTTGAAATCCATCCATTAATTGCCGAGAAATTGAGCGGACAAGAAAATTCACTCAAGGGCCATAACCCTGTGAAAAACAAGAAAATTCACTCAAAGGCCATAACTCTGTGAAAAATCAATAGACCATGACCAAAATAGAAGATGCAAATCTTCACTTTGTAATAAGTTTACATGTGAACTTTGAACAAAATTTGTCCAGTAGTTAAGGAGAAATAGAGCAGACAAAAAATCAACAAACTGATCAACACATGTTAATGTTGCGAAAAATGCCAATTTTCAACAAAGGGCCATAACTCAGTCAAAAATCAATGAACCATTACAAATATTTGGTATGCACATACTTGAGAGCTACTAAGAATTACTGTAAAATATCTTTGAAATCCATCTATCACTTTTCTAGAAATTGAACGTACAAGAAAATTCACTCAAGGGCCATAATTCGGTCAAAAATCAATGGACCATAACCAAAATAAAATATGCACATCTAAACTTAGTAATGAGTTCACATGTGAAGTTTGAATAAAATTGGTCCAGCAGTTTATGAGAAATAGAGTGGACAAAAAAATGAAAAAACAATCAACACACATTAATTTTGCGTAAAATGGCAATTTTCAGCAAAAGGCCATAACTCATTCAAAAATCAATGAATCATCACCAAAATTTTATATGCACATATTTGAGAGCCACTAAGCATAACTGTAATTTTTTTTTTAAATCCATCCATTAGTTTTCGAGAAATTGAGCGGACAAGAAAATTCACTCAAGGACCGTAACTCCGTCAAAAATCAATGGACCATGACCAAAATATAATATGCACATATCAACGTGGTAATGAGTTCACATGTAAAGTTTGAACAAAATTGATACAGAAGTTTATGAGAAATAGAGTGGACAAAAAATTGAAAACCGATAAACACACGTTGATTTTGCGTAAAATGGCAATTTTCAGCAAAAGGCCATAACTCAGTCAAAAATCAATGAAACATCACAAGAATTTAATATGCACATATTTGAGAGCTACTTAGCATAACTGTAAAGTTTTTTTGAAATCCATCCATTAGTTTCCAAGAAATTGAGTGGACAAGAAAATTCACTCAAGGGCCGTAACTCCATCAAAAATCAATGGTTTTAGTGAAAAAAATTTAGTATGCACATCTCAACTTAGTAATGAGTTTACATGTGATGTTTGAACAAAATTGGTCTGATAGTTTATGAGAAATAGAGTGGACAAAAAATTGAAAAACCGATGAACACACATTGATTTTGCGTAAAATGGCAATTTTCAGCAAAGGGCCATAACTCAGTCAAAAATCAATGAATCATCACCAAAATTTAATATGCACATATTTGAGAGCTATTTAGCATAACTGTAAAGTTTTTTTGAAATCCGTCCTTTAATTTCCGAGAAATTGAGCGGACAAGAAAATTCACTCAAGGGCCATAACTCCGTCAAAAATCAATGGACCGTGAAATTTTTTTAGTATGCACATCTCAACTTAGTAATGAGTTCACATGTGAAGTTTGAACAAAATTGGTCCAATAGTTTATGAGAAATAGAGTGGACAAACAATTGAGAAACCGATCAACACACATTGATTTTGCGTAAAATGGCAATTTTCAGCAAAGGGCCATAACTCAGTCAAAAATCAATGAATCATCACCAAAATTTGATATGCACATATTTGAGAGCTACTAAGCATAAATGTAAAGTTTTTTTGAAATCTGTTCTTTAGTGTCCGAGAAATTGAGCGGACAAGAAAATTCACTCAAGGGCCGTAACTCCGTCAAAAATCAATGGACCGTGAAAAATTTTTTAGTATGCACATTTCAACTTAGTAATGAGTTCACATGTGAAGTTTGAACAAAATTGGTCCAATAGTTTATGAGAAATAGAGTGGACAAAAAATTGAAAAAAACGATCAACACACATTGATTTTGCGTAAAATGGCAATTTTCAGCAAAGGGCCATAACTCAGTCAAAAATCAATGAATCATCACCAAAATTTGATATGCACATATTTGAGAGATACTAAGCATAACTGTAAAGTTTTTTTGAAATCCGTCCATTTGTTTCCAAGAAATTGAGTGGACAAGAAAATTCACTCAAGGGCCGTAACTCCGTCAAAAATCAATGGACCGTGAAAAAAATTTAGTATGCACATCTCAACTTAGTAATGAGTTCACATGTGATGTTTGAACAAAATTCGTCCAATAGTTTATGAGAATTAGAGTGGACAAAAAATTGAAAAACCGATCAACACATTGATTTTGCGTATAATGGCAATTTTCAGCAAAGGGCCATAACTCAGTCAAAAATCAATGAATCATCACCAAAATTTGATATGCACATATTTGAGAGCTACTAAGCATAACTGTAAAGTTTTTTTGAAATCCGTTCTTAAGTTTCCGAGAAATTGAGCGGACAAGAAAATTCACTCAAGGGCCGTAACTCCGTCAAAAATCAATGGACCGTAAAAATTTTTTTAGTATGCACATCTCAACTTAGTAATGAGTTCACATGTGAAGTTTGAACAAAATTGGTCCAATATTTTTATGAGAAATAGAGTGGACAAAAAATTGAAAAACCGATCAACACACATTGATTTTGCGTAAAATGGCAATTTTCAGCAAAGGGCCATAACTCAGTCAAAAATCAATGAATCATCACCAAAATTTGATATGCACATATTTGAGAGCTACTAAGCATAACTGTAAAGTTTTTTTGAAATCCATTCTTTAGTGTCCGAGAAATTGAGCGGACAAGAAAATTCACTCAAGGGCCGTAACTCCGTCAAAAATCAATGGACCGTGAAAAATTTTTTAGTATGCACATTTCAACTTAGTAATGAGTTCACATGTGAAGTTTGAACAAAATTGGTCCAATAGTTTATGAGAAATAGAGTGGACAAAAAATTGAAAAAACGATCAACACACATTGATTTTGCGTAAAATGGCAATTTTCAGCAAAGGGCCATAACTCAGTCAAAAATCAATGAACCATCACCAAAATTTGATATGCACATATTTGAGAGCTACTAAGCATAACTGTAAAGTTTTTTTTCAAATCCATCCATTAGTTACTGAGATATTGAGCGGACAAGAAATTTCACTCAAGGGCCATAACTCCGTGAAAAATCAATGGACCGTGACCAAAATGTAATATGCACATCTCAACTTGGTATTGAGCTTACATGTGAGGTTTGAATAAAATTGGACTTGTGGTTTAGGAGAAATAGAGCGGACAAAAAACCAACAGACGGACCAACAGACAGACAGACCGACAGACAGACAGACAGACAGACCAACGGACAAGCTGACTCCTATATACCCCCCAAATTGAATTTGGGGGGTATAATAACTGGATCAAGATGAAAATTGCAGGTGCACAACTTCATATGATAGGAAACATCCTGATAAAATTTCAGAAAAATTGGTAAAAAACTGTGGGAGGAGAAGAGGACACAAGATTATGTCCACCCCCCCCCCCCTTAAAAACTTCAAAGTGGCATAACTCTAAAACTAATGACTCGATCAACATGAAAATTGCAGGTGCACAACTTCATATGATAGGGAACATCCTGATAAAATTTCAGAAAAATTGGTCAAAAACTGTGGGAGGAGAAGAGGACACAAGATTATGTCCACGGACGGACAGACGGACAACCTGATTCCAGTATACCCCCCCCCCCCCCATAACTTTGTTGTGGGGGGTATAATAAATACATGATCATGCTATTTTCCTTGCCCTCACTAAGAAAACGTTTTAGTAAAAGAAGGAAATGTAGATAATCTACTTTTTCACTATTTTCTGTGCTATATTGTAAAGAAATTCTATCTTTATCAATATCTTAATTCATTTTGTCGTCTGTAGCAGCTTTCTAATGGGTCAACATCCAAATATTGCCAATTGGAAGAGGGTTAAACCTTTCCCAAACAACAAAATTTTAGGATGATCGCCTTCAAAAACTGCCACTAATGATAAAATAGATGTTATTAAAGATAAGATTTGTGTAGCATATGGCACAGAAAATATTGAGACAAAAGGAGAAACTGCTGGTTATCAGCAGTTTCTTCCTTTGTCTCAATGTTTTCCCAAGCCTTTTCTAATAGGAACGTCAAAACCAGGTCTTGTTTGGGAAAGGGTTAACAAGAGCTTCGCAGAGCAGTGCTTATACGCCCGAGAGGCGGAGAGGGGTTTGTCAGTAAAATTGGCCATTTTGTCAATTCAAGGGCAGATAATTCAAACATGAAATGTTATCAAAATTTTGTTTTCACAACCAGACACCACAAAGATTCATTGTGGTTAGTTTGATTAAATGCTGGTAGGAACTGTAGGAGTTGCACACACAATAAAATGGGCAATTTTGAGAAAATGAGCATTTTTCCTTAAATTCAAGGGCAAATAATTCAAGAACGATAGCAGTTATCTGAATTCCGTAAGCGGTGTGCACATCTAGACACCATGGAGATTCATTGTGGCAAGTTTGATCAAATTCCGGAGGAGTTGCGCACAAAAGAAATTGCTAACTGACGGACAGACAGACAGACGACCAGGGCCATAACATAATACGACCCTTCGGGCTTATAAAAAGGGGCATTTAGGGGTTTAAACAAACAAGTCATTATACCTGGGGTTCCTCCTCCTTTGATTTAGTTTTCTTCTTTATTTTCTCCATTGTTGCAATGTTTTGGTGAACGTTGGCCAGGTTCTCTAGAAATCCAGGTGTGTATCTCAACACCTGCATTATACTGTTCATGAAACATGTGTTACCTGAAATTTGTAAAGTCTTTAATCCAGTATAGCTCACGATACATGACTTGGCAGAGCATCTCTATCAATTTGCTAGGGATGCTCTGCCAGGTCGTTGATCGTAAGCTATGCCAGACAGCAAAATTTTAGTCATAACCAAATTCAAAGATGTTGCAGACGACAATTTCAATTGAATGAAATTTCACAATTTTGTTTTCTTTTTGTGTAGAAAACATTCTGAGAATCGTCAAAATTGCTTGTTACAAGAAATTTCTTCATTTTCAACAATGTTTTCTCCAACCCTTTTCTTGATGGACATCAAAATTGTCAATTTGTAGTAAGTCTTTAAAACTAACCTTTGTGACCAACATAAGAATGTAACCCAAAGTAACCCATTACCACACAATAACTCTTTTTGACTCCCTACACGATATTGGCTTTGGAAAACATTGTGGACAATGAAGAAATTGCTTGTGACAAGTAATTTCTTCATTTCCCACAATGTTTTCTACCCTAAAAGACCGGAAAATTTGAAAATCCATTTACTTGAAATTGTCGTCTGCAACACCTTTGAATTTGGATCAGTCTAAAATTTTGTCGTTTGGTAATAGGGTAGACATGCACCTTCAATGGAATTCAATGTCAGAACCTCTATGTCTCTCTAAGCCAACTCTCTACCATGTTGCAGTAAAAGCTAGCATGAACAATTGGATATTTATTCAACCCTTTCCCAAACAAAAAAGTTTTAGGGTAATCCACTTCAAGTCAAGTCAAGTCAAAATTTTATTCAAGACCCCCTAACCGAGGGTATGTGAATTTAACATACATGTAACAAATACAAACAAATATGAACAGTTGATGGACATGAAAAACAAATATTTTGGACACTTCACAGATTTTTTACAGCTATGGATCAAAATATTTAATGAAAATGTTCATTTAATCAGCACTTTAACCCATTAACACACACATTGACTCTTTTTGACTCCCCACAAGAAATGGCTGTGGAAAACATTGTTGAAAATGAAGAAATTACTTGTAACAAGCAATCTCCTCATTTCCCACCATGCTTTCCACCACCACATGCTTTCAAAAACTGCCTCAAAAGACAAAATGGATGTTATTAGAGATAAGATTTGTGTAAAATATGGCACAGAAAATATTGAGACAAAAGGAGAAACTGCTGGTTATCAGCAGTTTCTTCTTTTGTTTCAATGTTTTCCTAAGCCTATTTTTTAAGGACGTCAAAACCAGGTCTTGTTTGGGAAAGTGTTAAGGACGTCCATTCCTAATGACATTCACATGAGGATTCTTCCAGGCTATGTCTTTAACTTTCACATGAAAAGAACACATTTTTTTTTTAAATTTGTAACACATCTGTATAGGTTGAATATGTTACCAATGCTATCAACAAATTCAGAATTCACATGAATCCCACTAGGAGTGAGCTACCTTATATTCCACATACACTACACTTTACCACAAACAACCCATCAACAATTCGCCGGTGGGGGATCAAAACCTCGTAACTCCAGATTTGTCAAGCTGTAGTTACGAGGTTTTGACTCCCCACCAACAATTAACATTCTTCCAATGATTCCTATTATTCTGCACCATCACATTAATCAATTGTTCTTTTTTCACATTTTGAATATCCTGGGTAGATAATATTGTTGGAAATGAAGAGATTGTTTGGTTCTGGCTAAACAAGAGGACCATGATGGTCCTACATCGCTCACCTGAACCAAGATGATATGAGCCACAGTTATGTTTGAATCAATTAATATTTGTGACATTAAGACTGAAAACAAACTTATGGTCATCAACATTATGTCCCTGTTTCGTCTTTATTGGTCAATATATCTGGTTGTTAAGAGTGAAAACAAAGTCAAAAATGAGAATTTTGTCCATTTCAAGGGCAGATAACTCAGCAACTGCTTGTCTAATTGTGCTGAAGTTCAAACTCATCCATGATCTTATGGTGATTTACCATTATATCCAAGATCAAAGTTTTGTCTTGATTGGTCACCATTAATTTTGTGGTTGTTAGAGTAAAAACAAAGTCGAAAACAGCATTTTGTCAAATTCAAGGACAGATAACTCAGGACATTCTGGTCCGATCAAACCAAAACAAAAACTCATCCGAAATCTTATATAAGGTCACCAACACTGTGTCCAATTTTTGTATAGATTGGTAAATATTTGTTGATCTATGCTAGAGTGTAAACAATGTCAAAAGTAACTTTTTTTCATTCAAGGGCAGATAACTTCTGATTTTCTGGTCCGATCTGACCCAAAATCGAACTCATCCAAGATCTTATGGTCACTAATATTGTGTTAAAGTTTTGTCTTGATTGGTCAATAACTGTAGATGCTATAGTGTAAACAAAGTCGAAAACGGTCAAAAACAACAATTTTGTCAAATTCAAGGGCAGATAACTCAGGACTTTCTGGTCCGATCAAAACCAAAAATCAAACTCATTTGAGATCTTATGGTCACCAACATTGTGTCCAACTTTTGTATTGATAGGTCAATATTTGTATTGTCCAGCAAGATTAACCCGGGACATCTGCATATGTAATGACCCCACTTCGGGAATGTTTTGTTAAAACGCTCAACTAACGGACTATGCACAGGAAAATTAAGTTGTCCCGGGTTAATCTTGCTGTACAATAGATGCTAGAGTGTAAACAATGTCAAAAAAAGCTATTTTTTACATTCAAGGGCAGATAACTCCTGACTTTCTGGTCCGATCTCACCCAAAATCGAACTCATACAAGATCTTAATATGGTCACTAATATTGTTTTAAAGTTCTGTCTTGATTGGTCAATAACTGTAGATGCTATAGTGTAAACAAAGTCGAAAATGGTCAAAAATGACATTTTTGTCAAATTCAAGGGCAGATAACTCAGGACTTTCTGGTCCGATCTGACCAAAAATCTAACTCATCCGAGATCTTATGGTCACCAACATTGTGTCCAACTTTTGTATTGATTGGTCAATATTTGTAGATGCTAGAGTGTAAACAATGTCAAAAGTAGCTATTTTTTACATTCAAGGGCAGATAACTCCTGACTTTCTGGTCTGATCTCTCCCAAAATCAAACTTATCCAAGATCTTATGGTCACTAATATTGTGTTTAAGTTTTATCTTGATTGGTCAATAATTGTAGATAATATAGTGTAAACAAAGTCGAAAACGGTCAAAAACAACAATTTTGTCAAATTCAAGGGTAGATAACTCAGGACTTTCTGGTCCGATCTGACCAAAAATCAAACTCATCCGAGATCTTATGGTCACCAACATTGTGTCCAACTTTTGTATTGATAGGTCAATATTTGTAGATGCTAGAGTGTAAACAATGTCAAAAGTAGCTATTTTTTACATTCAAGGGCAGATAACTCCGGATTTTGCAGTCCGATCTGACCCAAATTCGAACTCATCCAAGAGCTCATGGTTATACATGTTTTGACAAAGTTTGGTTAAGATTGGCTTATATTTGTAGATGCTAGAGGGTAAACACCAAATTGTTGACAGACGGACGGACGGACATACGGACATACAGACATACGGACGGACAACGGACAAAAAGCGATCACAATAGCTCACCTTGAGCACTTCTTGCTCAGGTGAGCTAACAAAGGCAATATCTATACTACTTTTCTCTTGTTTTACATATTCAAGGGGCATAATTCGTATTAATTTTGATGTGAAATTATCTTTTACTGTTTAATGATGTGAATTGATCAAATCTATAAGCATTTTGGTCATTTGCACTGAAATTTGGTTTATTTTGGATCCTATGAATGTGTATATGGTGAGTTATAAACAAGTATTTTTTGTAATTCAAGGGGAGATAATCAATCGTTCCGCATATGCTTATCCAGCACTTATATATCAAACAACAAGTTGCATTTGAAAGGGAATTCACAAAGCTTTACAATGATATAGGTGTCACAAAATCCCGGTAGGGGGGGACCTAGGGTGTAGCCAGCCCACAGACTATATATAGAATTTATGCAATTTAATCCACTCTTTACAGTCAATTCATTGGAGAAAGTCGAAACAAAAGCAGAATATCCTGAAAAATCTATGTATTCTCCTTTTGTTTCAATATTCTATGCAAAATTATACGAACAATTGGCCCCATAATATCTTTTTCATAATTTACTGGTAGAATTCTTTAGCCAAAATGCTTAAAGGGACATTTCATTCCAATTTCATTTTTTTAAAGTATGTCTTGATGCCAAGATTGGTTATTCTAATGAGTATAAATACTGTTGTTTTTTTTAAGTTGTTGCCAATAAGCAAGAAACACGCATTTAAAGTTGAGACATAATCAATAAATTGCATATAAATCCGAACTGTTGTCCACAACAATTTGTTCAATTTTAACACAAAGATATAAATTTCTCGTAAACGGCGCAATATTTTGGCTTGAAATTTTCAGAATTTTCATAAGGAAATATGCTCTTTCAGATAAAAATAAAAGTAAAATTTATGACAAAAAATTCTGAAATGTCACTTTAAAGTTACGTTTCGCAAATATTTTTTCGTAAATTTTACTTTTATTTTTTTTCCTGAAAGACAATATTTTATGAAAATTCTGAAAATTTCAAGCCAAAGTTTTGCAACATTTACGAGAAATCTAATTTTTGTATTAAAATTTAACAAATTGATGGGGACAGCAGTTCATGAGGCATTTGTCATTTCTGTCTCAACTTTAAAAGTGTGCTTTTCGCTTATCAGTAACAACTTTAAAGTGACATTTCACGTTCATTTCATTTTCTAAAAGTATGTCTTGATACAAAGATTGTTTATTTCAATGCGTAGAAATGCTATCAGTTTTTTGAAGTTGTTATTTATAAGCGAAATATACGCCTTCAAAGTTGAGACAGAAATGACAAATTCTATATAAATCTGAACTGTTGTCCACAACAATTTGTTTAATTTTAGCACAAAAATATATGTTTCTTGTAAACGGTTCAATATTTTGGTTTGAAATTTTCAAAGTTTTCATAAGAAAACATGCTCCTTCAGATAGAATAAAAGTAAAATTTATGCAAAGATAACTGTGAAATGTCACTTTAAGAAATAACCAGTCTTTGCATCAAGACATACTTTAAAAAATGAAATGGAATGTTATGTTCCTTTAAGATTCCGTGGCAATAACATTCACTTTTTCTACAAAAAATGTCAAATGGATTTTACCGGTAGGCCTATAATATTTAAGGATGTTGTCATTATTTGAGATAATTCAGTCTCTTTAATCTATGAATTTACGGGACCAACTTAAAATACCAAATGGACTCAATTCTATTACTGCAATTGAAATTTCATAGTTTTCTTTCGGCATAGTTAATAAAAACAAGAGGACCATGATGGTCCTAAATCGCTCACCTGAATGAAGATGACAAGAGTGATAATGGCAATTTTGTCAAATTCAAAGGCATGAAACTTATAAGGACTTTCTGTTTGGAAACAATTAAGTAATAATTTTGTTCCTATCGATCCTGTTAGGTTGGGTATGAATTAGCACAATTGTTGAGTTAGTTTATTTTCAACAACTATTTCATGATTTCGCAATATACAACATAGGGCTAATTTTCAAAGCATACTGATCTGTTAGAGATTGATCATTTATGATAGGCTCAATTAACAAGATTTTGTCTGTGATTGATAGAAAATAGTGAAAGATTACCATCTGATAAGCTAAGGCTAATCCCTTATTTGTTTACATAAGATAAACATGGGGCCAGCCTGAAAGCAATAGATAAGGGAAATAGAAAATTGGCCAAATGGTTGATTTTTAAAGAATTTTCTTATGATTTCTTTAAGTCTGATAAGCCCTTCCTCCCTGCCATGCCCACATTTTTTGACCAATGGAAAAATTTGTGAACACATTTTGAAAAGAGTAACTCAAGGAACATTCCAGTAAAGTCTGGTTCAATTGGACACAATGGTTGATTTTTAAATCCACGAACAAGTTTTGAGAAAGGTCACTCACGGAACCTTCCAGCAAAGTCTGCTTCAATTGGGCACAATGGTTGATTTTTAAAGAATTTTCTTATGATTTCTCTAAGTCTTATAAGCCCCTTTCTCCCTGCCACAGTCACAATTTTTTTACAAATGAAAAAAATTGTGAACAAATTTTGAAAAGAGAGACTCAAAGAACAATCCTGCAAAGTCTGCTTCAAATTGGCCCATTTGTTGATTTTTAAAGAATTTTTTTATGATTTCTCCAAGTCTGATAAGCCCCTTTCTCCCTGCCAAGGCCACAATTTTTTACAAATGAAAAAAATTGTGGACAAATTTTTAAAAGAATGACTCAAGGCACATTCCTGCAAGGTCTGGTTCAAATTGGCCCGATGGTTGATTTTTAAAGAATTTTCTTATGATTTCTCCAAGTCTGATAAGCCCCTTTCTCCCTGCCACAGCCACATTTTTTTTTTCAAATATAAAAATTTGTGAACAAATTTTGAAAAGAATGACTTAAGGCACATTCCTGCCAAGTATTGTTCAAATTGGCCCATTTGTTGATTTTTAAAGAATTTTCTTATGATATCTCCAAGTCTGATAAGCCCCTTTTTCCCTGCCACAGCCACAATTTTTGACAAATGAAAAAATTTGTGAACAAATTTTGAAAAGAATGACTCAAGGCACATTCCTGCAAGGTCTGATTCAAATTGGCCCAATGGTTGATTTTTAAAGAATTTTCTTATGATTTCTCTAGGTCTAATAAGCCCCTTTCTCCCTGCCACGGCCACATTTTTTTATAAATAAAAAAAATTGTGAACAAATTTTGAAAAGAATGACTCAAGGCACATTCCTGCAAGGTCTGGTTCAAATTGGCCCAATGGTTGATTTTTAAAGAATTCTCTTATGATTTCTCTAAGTCTAACAAGGCCCTTTCTCCCTGCCACGGCCACATTTTTTAACGAATCAAAAATCCGCGAACAAATTTTGAGAAGGGTCACTCAAGGAACATTCCTGCCAAGTTTGGTAAAAATTGGCCCAATGGTATAGGAGGAGAAGATGTTAAAAGAAATTGTGAACGGACAGACAGATGGACAGACGGACGGACGGACGGACAAAAAGCGACCACAATAGCTCACCTTGAGCACTTTGTGCTCAGGTGAGCTAAAAACATTTAGGGAAACGAAGAGATTGCTTGGTAAAAGCAATTTCTTCATTTTCAAGAATCTTTCATAGCCTTCAATTTGCGGGCGTTATTTAGATTAAATGGAGCCTTGTATCCCACTTAACAGCTAAGGTCATAAGATGAAGACAGGACCTCAGTTTAACTCATTACCATCAAAATTTTAGACAAGTCCAATTTCAAAGATGATGCAGATGACAAGTTTAAGTGAATACATTTTTTGAATTCTTGGAATTGTTGTGAAGAAAACTTGTAACAAGCAATTTCTTCATTTTCCACAATGCTTTTTTAACCTTTATCTTCTGAGGCGTCAAAAAGCATCATTATGAAGTCTCATCCAAAAGACTGGAGCAACAAAAGATAAAACCTGCGATCCCATGTTTTACAAGATCGGCACAATACCATTGCACCAAATCTCCCCTTGCAGCGATGTCACAAAGCATACTTATGTCAAAATGGATTAATAAAGAACCTACCAAAGTTTTCTAGTGAAGCTACAGCAGGGACCTTGGTTTCACTACTGCTAGCTGTAGTATCTGTATAAGATGTTGTTGTTGTTGTTGATGTTGAAGTGTCGGTACTTTCTATTGTTGTCAGACTTTCTTTTGATTCAGACTCTAAACTGTCACTGAAAATCAAATAGACTTTGATATATACTAACTAACTATAATCCCTTTCATTGGAATGTTGAGATGCCAGCACTGGCTCAGGGCTACAGGAAAGAGGGGTAATGGCTTTTCAAAATGCAAAATATCAAGGAAAAATTCCATCAAACATGTCTGAAAGTCTGACAGTCCTTCCCCATGTCTGAGGTCAAAAGCAGGTCTTGCTTGAGACAGGCTTAGTCATTTAACCATTTCCCAAATTAAGAAATTAAAGGATGGTCCAATTCAAAATCTGGTGCAAGTGATAAAATAGATTCTCATAAAGATTAGATTTGTGTAATATATAGCCAAGAAAATATTGAGGCAAAAGGAGAAAATGCTGATTATCAGCATTTTCTTCTTTTGTCTCAATGTTATCCCAAGCCTTTTCTAATAGGGACGTCAAAATCCAGTCTTGTTTGGGAAAGAATAAACTTAACATCCACTCACTTATCCGGCTCTTTCTGCTCTTCCTCTACAGTCTCCACTTGCTGCTTGCTGTCCAACCCCATTTTCTTTTTTGACAGTTTCAATGAGAGACGCTGTTTCTTCCGGACGTGTCCGTCTGTCCCTGCACTGTCTGGAACTCCCATTTTGATTCCTGAGGAAGACAAGAGCCGTCAGAGACGGACAATGCTCCCCGAATAAGGCTTTGTCACAATAAATGTATGCCATACAGAGCTAAGATTAAGCTAACAAACGATAAGCCCCCTTTTTCCATGACATACTTTTTATACGCAAATTTCAAGTAGTTTATTGTCAAGGGCATCTGATTTGCTACTCAAATATGAAATTTCATCAAATTCTGACCATTAGACTATGAGAAATTAGAGAAAAAATGTATTTGACCTTAAGTCCCCTTTTCCCATGACGAGGCCTCAAATCCAAAAACTGGGAAAAGTACATCGGCATTATGTCATAGGGAGTTCACATGGGAAGTTTCATTTGATTTGGCCCAAGGGTTATAGAGAAATCGCTTCGGACGGACGGACGGACGGACGGACGGACGGAATGACGGACGGACGGACAGACGAAGCGGCGACTATATGCTCTCCCTTCGGGGAGCATAAAAACTTATCCATTTATCAGTTATATATCAATAAGCTATCACACTGGTCAAATTCATACCTGACCACAGAATTAATGTCACTGACACAGGGTGCCCATTCACATGCTACAGTACGAATACATCACCAACATTGATTCGGTCGGCACAATCCCTTCAGCCAATCAGAGACGTCGTCAGTCATACAACGCGCACCTGCACTCATTCGGTGGAGGTGAAAGCTTCTGTCTTTTTCCTTAAAGCATTACCAACTTTCAGCATTAATATCTCGAGGACTACGCCCGATTATTAAAAATGCATTGGTAGTTAGAAAGTTCAAATCACGTTCTTTAAAAAAAGAGTTTTGTTTATGAATTTTAACGATGGATTTTAGAAATATTCTGCCTCAAAAATGGTGTCCCGTAACGATAAAGACCGAGGTAGCAGCGGCGGATCCAGGATTTCTGTTAGGGGGTTCGAATATTCAAAAAGGGGGGTTCGTTTTCCTAGTATTACACAAATTTGGCTGAATTTCTGCATGAAAATTAAATATTTTGGCTACAGAGGGGGGTTTGTTTGAACCCCCCGAACCCCCTCTGGATCCGCCACTGGGTAGTACAGGGTGTCCGATCACGTAAAAATGTACGTGAATCACGTAAGATTAACAAAAATCACGTACTAAGTTTTCACCCGAAACGTCCAAGAACATACGCAAAATGAGTCCCTTATCATGTATAAAAATAAGATGGCAATCCAATGAAAGAAAATTGAGTTTGCTAGCCGAGTAATAAAATCGAAACTGCCAAATTTGGTCATTCGGATCCCTCTATTTTTTCCTATAATTGTAGTTGACCAAGATACTGTGTTTTGCGATTTTTTTTTTCAACCAAAACGCTCGAAAAATAAAGCGTCTGCATGATCATGGCATCTAAACAGACTGGATTGTTTTTATTTCAAATGCACACAATCAGAAAATCAACATAAATAGGGGGAAACGACGAAGGAAACACTCTGTCACTGTTAAATCTAAAATCAAAGTTCATGGCTTAGTCAGTTCGGATGGAGAAAAGGGAACAATGCCGATATTAGAGGCTGGGTTGAAACTAGCTGCAAGATTGTAGCCACAAACTGGATGATGGATATCGGTTTGTGATCAAATTCAAAAAGGTTTCGGTAACAGTATTGTAACCAAGTTGAAAACTGCATTAGGCTTCTGAAAACATTCCAAATTTGATTGATTTGCAGGTAATTGAAAGAAAAATATGCTGAACAAAACACATAGCAGTGATTTTTTTTCTTAAAAAAAAACGGTCGTTATTGGGCCCCTTTCCCCTCTCTGAGGAATATACTTTTTTTCCCCCATTTCAGATAAATTTCCCCCTCCTGGAACTAGATTTTAATGTTACAAAGAAAAATCCAATCATATTTAGATTCTAGGCATCTCTAACAGTTCTAATGGTTGTTTGAATGTCCAATCATGATATACAAGCATGTAAAATGTATTTATAACACTGTATTTGAGAGTATAAGCATGTATTGAAATTTCCACTTTTTAGGCGTTCACACGCAAATTTTCCCCAACCTATGGGCCCTGACCCCCTTCCCCCCAAACTAAAAATAAACACTGCATAGACCCTTTCCCAAACATGGATTAGTTTGGATTAAGTTGACATTGATGAAAAACAGGAGAAACTTCTGAG
Source organism: Fragum sueziense (assembly GCA_963680895.1). Taxonomy (NCBI): domain Eukaryota; kingdom Metazoa; phylum Mollusca; class Bivalvia; order Cardiida; family Cardiidae; genus Fragum; species Fragum sueziense. Next base: position 29,383,856 of record OY804600.1, on the reverse strand, counting down.
AACCAGCAAATGTATATATTTATTTTTTAGTCAAACCCTATTTTGTAGGTAATGATTGGAATCCAATGAGTAGCAACAAACAACATGCAATTTGGATTTGATAAAAACAAACTCAGGGTGCTTTTTCATTCAAAGCAAATAAATGTAGCCTGTTGTGTTTTATATGGAAAAGTTTGTAAATGGATTGTGTTAACAAAATTAATGATAACTCATATAAATACAATTGTTAAGTCTCAGTGCTTCTGAAATATTTTGGAAATCTACTTGTCCACGGACAAGTCTTGATCCAAAATTGACTTGTCTGTAGCAAAAATCAACTTGTCCGTACAAAACTCATATACTTTCCCATAGCTTCATTTGTTTATTGCATATCTATTATGACAGTCTAACTATTGTCTTCAGCGTTTTTTTTCACCAATTGGGAAAGGTTCCTGTACTCCTACAATTGGGAATTTTTTGAGTCGCGAAATCTTGAAATTGGGAATTTTTGCGTCGTGAAATCTTCAAATTGGGAAAAGTTCTAGTAATATATTTGATAAGTAGTGAATCTTTAAAATGCATCTTATCTGTACATAATTAGATGCCATATTCTGCACCACAAAGGATTTTGATGACTAGGTTTTATCAAGAAAACTACTAGCTATATAGTGATCTAGCTTTAATGCTGAAATTCAGTATTTGCTTCTATTCTCTCTAAACATTATCATAGTTCACAAATTCCTTACCAAAATAATTTAAAATAACATGAATTTTGTCATCTGAAATGTCCTATCTATTTGGACCATTCCAGATATTTGTTTCTTTGGGAAACCATTTTGGTAAAAAAAATGCCAATAACCTTAAAGTGACATTTCAGGATTTTTTGTCATAAATTTAACTTTTATTTTTATCTGAAAGAGCATATTTCCTTATGAATATTCTGAAAATTTCAAGCCAAAATATTGGGCCGTTTACGAGAAATTTATATTTTTATGTTAAAATTAATCAAATTGTTGTGGACAACAGTTTGGAGTTATATGCAATTTATCAATTATGTCTCAACTTTAAATGCGTGTTTCTCGCTTATTGGCAACAACTTATAAAAACTAATAGTATTTTATACTCATTAGAAAAACCAATCTTGGCATCAAGACATACTTTAAAAAATTGAAATTGGAATGAAATGTCCCTTTAAATTCTTCTTTGCTCTAAAATTACAAATGTTTTCACATAAGACTTTAAAGTACATGTATTTCATTTTCTATTTTAAGATCACTGAAGTTGAGACTGCTTCTCTTGTTAATTTTGATTTGACCAAAAAATCTCAACTGGAAAATTTTCTCATTATGGGAAAGGGTTAAATAAGTTGCAGAAGAGTGTTAAACTATAAGGCAATCTTTGAAATACATAAAGAATTTGATTAAAAGGAGAATACCAACATGCCTTTTATCTAGATAAAAAGGGAGTCTTGTAAGCGAGTATATACAGTACCACTTGTGAGGGGGTATATATACGGTACAAAGATTAGAAAAGTGGTGTGATTTATTGAATGCACAGTGGGTATAGACGGCACTGATCATATGTGTAATTATTGATTTTCTCGCAAACCATTGCCAGACATAAACTGTTTGGATGTGTGTCAACGCAAATTAAAGGTAATCAAGCAGTTATTTGGCTATTTCTAGCCCCCTATAAAGGACTCTGGCGATTGGGAACGGGCACATGATCTTTAGAAACGGTAGATATTCATATTGGGACAGGTGCCGATACGAATTGGGACAGGTGCCGATACGAATTGGGACAGGTGCCGTTTGCCGGTACTAGTTAAAGAAGGAAAAAAAAACGCTGTCTTACATTTAAAGTTCTATCAGTAATTACATTTTATGAAAAAATTGTGAGAAAGATAAAAATCATTTTTTATTAACTTCAGATTTTCACTTGTCCACGGACAACCTAGCTTTCAAAATCTGCTTGTCCGTAGAGGTAAATGCCACTAAACGGACAAG